>CAEGAF010017730.1:0-53610 GCA_903067075.1 Micropoecilia bifurca
TTCATGTGCATGGCCTTCAACAACATCACTAAAAAAAACAGCACTGCCAGCATAACAGTCACAGCTATTGGTAAGATAATGTGGATGCAGTTTTTTATGTTTATGTAAAACATGATTTGATCAACGTCATTGACCAAAGAGGACTAAGGCCAGTTTCTAACTTTATGTGTCCTGTTTTCTTTTCAGTATCAATTAAAAATGTACAAATATATACACCAACATTGGATGCCTTGGAAGGTTACTCATATAATTTAATGTGCAATGTAACTGGAGCTGTGGATAATATTTACTGGTTGAAAAATGGTGAACAAATTCATCCAGACAACAACACTGTTTTCTCAATGGACAACAAGACAGTCAAGTTTATGCCAGTAGATCGTTATGATGCTGGAGACTATAAATGCATGGCTATGAATGTCGTTGGAAACCTGACGAGCAGCACTTACATGCTTCAGGTCATCTGTAAGTGGAATATTTAAATTAATCTATTTAAATAATGACATTTTCTATTCTATTGTGCATGATAGAAATGTATCCTATTTTACATTATATCCTACTAAAACTGTATTTTTTGGTCAGTTAGAATCATAAATATTTCTATTTGCTAAATGTCTGAAAAATAGGAGAGAGAAGACTTTTGCTTACGCAACTGAGATAGTAACAAGAAAACCTTGGGTGTAAGTTAGTAAGAAATAAAAGGTTCTCTAATTTTTTTAACACTGTATGTAAATATCACACTTTAAATAATTGAGGAAATAAAGAAATTTTCAATGTAATTCTTGATGTTTTGCAGTTGGACCAGATAAACCCATAATTAATGGGCCATATTTTGGGGAAGCAGGACGTAACATGGTCTTCAACTGTTCTGCTGCATCGATGCCTCCAAGCACCTACAGTTGGTGGTTCAATGACTCCTTGATGGCCAATACCTCAGGGTTCACAGCTGGGCCGCTATCTTTCAACATGAGTGGCATATATACATGTATGGCCCACAATTATGTGACAGGAAAGAACAGCACAACCTCGACAATGCTCACTGTCATAGGTATTAAGTCCTAAATTAAAGTGTAGAATATCAAAATTGACATTTTAGCATAATTTATTCAAATATAACAATGTTGACTACGATGCTTAATCTCTATGTATATCCTAATTTTTTTCTCTCTTTTGAATTTGCAGAGCGAATAGATTCAGTGATGATTCAAAGCAACTCGACTCCAATAAGAGGTAAAAACTTTAGCCTCACATGTCTCGTTGTTGGGCCCTATGACTCCCTCTACTGGATGAAGGACGGCATGAAGCTCAGCCTGAACGCCTCCGATTCAGCCTCATCCATGTACATCACTGAAAACAACACTCTGCACTTCACCCAGCTGACAACACAGAGTAACGGGGCCTATCAGTGTGTCGCTACCAACAGGGCTGCTCTTCATAAGAGTCTACAGTACAAACTTATTGTACACTGTAAGTATCGCAGAAAGTTGAGTGTGTTTTTTTCTTTTATATATAACTTTTAGAAAATGTGAATTGTTATCTATGCTGAATCATGAACAACTTTAGTTTGGTATTCATTCACCAAGTATTTCAACACACTTAATTATTTAAATTCAACAAGGTGTCAGAAATCCTCCTGTGAGACTTTGGTCCATACAAAGACAAAACTAACAGAGGTCATTTGGAGACAGAGGAAGACCATTTTGAGATAATTTAGCTTTTTTGACATAGGGCATCATCCTGCTGCAAGCAGCTATAGTAAGATGGATACACTGTGGTCTTTAAAGGATGGACACAGTCAGCAAAAATATACCTCAGATTTTAATTATGCTGAAATGATAAAAAAAATAATGGTATGCCAATGCTCCACTTCCCAACTATGTTTCATTTTGTTTAAATTAAATTCCATCCCTACAATCTGAATGTTGAATGGTGAATATGTGTCAATAGTTTTGTGGTCTTAGCTAAAAGAACCAGAATCAAAACCAGAATGCTTTATGGTTATTGTACAGAAGGACGACAAGATTTCAGGAGTATCACTTGGCGTGGTCTTCTGCTTCGAGGTTTGACATGTTGCACATTTAGAAAATAAATACCTTATATAACTAGTATTTTGCATATTTATATATGTTTTTTAGAGCCTCTCTATCATTTTAAACTGCCCAGTCTGCTGTGACATCAACAAAGATTTTTTTTCCCCTACAAATTGGAAACAATCCTTTCTGAAGTACTCAGACTAAGACATTATCAGCCATGTTACTTTGATCCCCTCTCTACCTCGCTATTATGCTCAGCTGGAGCCAAATATAGATGCTTAAAATCGTTTGAGTTGCTGCCTTGTGGTTTTGACTGATTTACGTTTAGCGTGTGAACAGGTGTGCCTAATATATTGGCCTGTTGGTGTACATATTACACCATATTCGGGTTGAAAAAGGGGAATTTAAAGGTACTTTGGGGATTTTGATTTAAAAAAACTAAACAACAGTATTAATGTGTTTAACATATTATTTCTTTTTGCAGATGGTCCTTTGAACATGAACATCTCTGGTCCAGATTCAGCAAAACCTGGTGCTTCTGTGTCTCTGAAATGCACTGCTGACTCTTACCCGGAGTCTGACTTCCAGTGGTTCTTAAATGATCAATCATCACTTCTTAAGAAAGGATCTGTTTTTAATTTCTCTGCAACTAAAGGACAAGTAGCAAAATACATATGCGTCGCGACAAACCCAGTGACAAACATCACAATGACGCAAACTAAATCTTTTTTTGTTGAAGGTGAGTAAGTCTTACTGGCCCAAGCTCCTTATGTCGTGTTGTCATGGTACTGTCAACAGTCTTGGTGAAAAAAGCCTAATCTTTCTGGCTTTTTTTGCTCCCCAAGTTATTCTTAAAGACGTCCCTATAAATTATAACCTTGATATGTACTTGTCAAAGAGGGTGTCAAAGAAACGTGAAAAATGATAAATTATGTAATATTGTTTTTACAATCTAGTAAATTTCTGTTTAATTCTCTTGTTTATCAGATCCTGCCTCTGCAAACCACATCACAAACAATGGAGTTGTGTTGCTCATGGGTTTGTGTTCTGTCCTTGTTCACCTGCTGCTCCTTTGAGTCCTGGCTGACGGACCACTGGCTCCAGCTACGGCCTTCAATCTCACAATATGACTACTGAAATGACACAACAATCTCTGTGCTCGTGTTAAAATTGAATAATCTATATGCTTCTACAGTTCTGTCACTGTTGTTAATTTTATTACTGGGTTGTACCATGTGTAAACATGGTACAAGGCACATCTGTACTGTTTTAGAATAAGAGTCATGAGTGCAATTCTTTTAAATAACCTGCAAATCCTTCAGTACAAATTACAGATTTTTTTTTCTTTTTCTTAGATAACCAATTAATTATTCATTAATTATCATATTTAATTTAAGGTAATGTTATTACATGCTTATTTGCTGGTTTTTACTTGCTAATCAATAAAATAAACAGAAACATTGATTATAGAGACTTTATTGAAGAGGTTAAAACAATTTTGTGTTAACATGGACAGCCTGTCTGCAAAATGTAATCAGTAAAATATATATGAAAATAAAAACAAGTATAAAAGTTACATAATAGTCATAAAGTATGTATTATTACATGCCACAAGGAGGTGTCGTTGCTCAGAGAGGGCTGGATTGATGTTGGACTTTGCTTTGCTTTGACTTGCACCTCCTCCGGTTCATACATATCTCCACGCACTGGTCCGCTAGTTTTTACAACAAATAAATGAATAGAGAAAAAAAGTCATTTATTTGTGGGATATTTAAAATCATGCGGTTTATTTTGTGTTTCTATAAAACTGTGATGAACTCACATTGTGCAACACATTGTCCTGTCACAGTAGCTGGAAGGGAGAAGAAGAAAAGTGAACGGATTAGGCTAACGTACTTTTTTTATTTGTAGTTTCGGTCTTCAACAATAGACTTTTCTCACTTTTACAGCGGCACTTTCTTTTCTTAGGATTTTTGGGATGGATTGAACGTGACGTTATCTTATGGAATCCATCGACAAAGACTGTAACAAATCAAAATGCAAAGTAAAGTAAAAGAGAAATTGAGTTTTATAATTACTGACTTGTGTTGAAAAAAAAAAATCTACCCTGCATACCGTCAGTATTTGGCCCATCAACCAGCGACTCTTCCTTAATCTGAGAAAGACCTACAAAGAGAAAAATAAAGCATCAGAACATCTCACAAGAACACTACCAAGATTTGAAAGGACTATAAATTTACATATACAGAATATAGATACAGTACCTTGGCCATAGTCAATCAGAATGAGCAATCCAAGCCCAAGCAGCAAAATCTGTTGTGGCCCCATGTTGTTGTGAAGTCAAGATCTTCAGTTTGTTCAGTAGAAGAAATCCGGCTCTTGCTCCTAACTACAGTTTCAGGAAGGCAAATAAGACCTACCAATCCACCTGGCTCCTTATAAAGGTTGTTGTTTGTGTCTGAAATCATATCCGTAGCACATTCATCCCCAGCCAGCAGGATGAAGCCTGTCCCACCCATCATATTTTGAGAAAGGACATGAACACTTGCCAAGAAATCTTATCTGGTTTGAGTAATAGCTTGTAGCTGTGAGAAAATAGCAGCTTAAACTGACCTGAAATACGAAACCTTGGAATTTTTTCAATAAAAGATTAACCTGTGATCATGTTACTTTTGATTTTTAGATGTTGAAATCATTGATTATAAATTATATTAGTCTGTGCTCATCTTACTTGCTTCTTTTCGAGACTTACTTTAAAGTGTCTCTGGGGGAAAAAAACTGCTACAGGTTACAACCTCAATTTGATCATGGTTTCAGATACAGCAGTCACCATGTCGGCTGACTGATGACAGCCGATGGATTTACTGCTGTCATGTAAATCTGACATGGACTTACTGTTATTGAAGTATCGAATTCAAGCTTATGCTTCTTTTATCCAGTTAGAATTTCAATAATTTTAGCATTACTTTACAGTGTGAAATAAAATTGTCCTTGATTTCAAAATCTTATGTTATTTTGCTGTTATATCAAAAGACATCGGCTAACATTTTTAACTAAAGTTATTAAAACCCATTGTGGGGGTTTTAAAGGACCCCTGTTCTGGACATCTGGGTCACTTTAATGCATAAACGTATTTTAAACTGAACCACACAATTACATTTTTGGTCGTTTGGTGACTATCCAGGTGAAAGGTGAACCTCGACCGCAGTCCCTACTCCTTTGTACCCTGCAACAGTGTTTTTCCATGACCTCCATGTATTTTTCTTCATTCATGTTTTCCCCTGTATTCTGTCTAATTTTCCTTTCACTTCTGAAGAAAAGTGAAAGGAAAACAATTACATTTTTGTTCGTTTGGTGACTATCCAGGTGAAAGGTGAACCTCGGTCGCAGTCCCTACTCCTTTGTACCCTGCAACAGTGTTTTTCCATGACTTCCTTGTATTTTTCTTCACCCATCTTCCACTGTATTCAGTCTAATTTTCCTTTCACTTCTGAAGAAAAGCCCCAGCACTGCATGGCACTGCCACCAGTTCGCTTTAACTAAGGTGTTTTGTTACTGTAATATGTAGACCCAACCAGGAAGTTTATATTTGATCTCTCTATTCCCAATTGGATCTTTATAAGTGAAGCATTATGTCTTGGCTATATTTGCAGTTGTATCATACTCCATTCCACTTTCAGAGGATTGAACAGAGATCTATTAAGTTTTTAAACTTGAGATATTTATCCCTGCTTTAAACTTACAACTTTATCCCTGACCTTGTTCAGAGACCTGTTGTTCTCTGTTCTCTAAAATAAACTTGGAGGACTTTATGAAAAAACTGGATTAATAATGAGATTCAATTACAACCTAGTGTTAATAAGATCACTAACGTGAAAAATACAGTTGCACTGGATTTCATACGTGGGTAAAACATAAATGGCCCTTGCCATACAGTACATATGCACTATTTTGGCATTTGTGCAAAATGCTAAGTCTGAAGTTTATAGTGTGGATTTTTGAGATATGTAGCTAACAGGGCATAACATGTTCTTGTTTTCCGAAAGGTAAATCTCTCTTTAAAACCATGTCCTGGGAAAAGAACAAACCTGAGCAAGCAAAAGTGTTTGGTCGTGTGTGTACTCTTGCTGAACTTAAAGGTTAGCAATCAATCTTGAAGACATTAAAATGCAGTGCAGCTTTGCTTCAGTGGCAGTCAGAATGTCAGTTTCAACAAAAAGAGATCAGATAAAATCAGCCAGTTGATACCGAAACCATTTTGTTTGGAAATTTAATGCATTTCTTTCATCACTTGCACAATTATTCATCCTTGACCATTTCAAGTTTCCGTGGCACCTTGCTTATCCAAGCGGCTCCCAAGCATCATAGTGTGAAGTAAAGCATCTTAAATGGGCGAGTGAGCCATTATGTTGCAGAAAAGTTCAAATCTGAAGCACAAGCAACTACATGAATCTAATACATTTATGATCACAAGAAATATACAGCCACTAACATGGAACTCTACTGCCATTACAATACGTGAGGAGAAAAAGGCATAAAGGCAAAGAGGTAATGTGACATGATGTAAAATAAACTGACTGGTAAACTATTCGCCACATAGACAAAGATAACTTTTTGTTCATTCGACTTAACATATACAAAAGGAAAATAAAATCACAGTAAAGATACAGACATTTTTAAAGCATAGTCTGATTTTGCATCATGAACAATGGTTGTTTTCCAGTTTGTTTCTAGAAACTTCATCAAGATTCCTGGTTCACCATGAAGCAAAGCCATCTTCAATGCTTCATATTCCAGCTCAGCTTTTTCTACCAAAAAGAGCAAAATCAAATTTGAAAAAAAAAATAAAAATAAAATAAAACCAACCCATAGAAATTACTGATACAAAGAAACAAAAGGTCAAGTGAGAGGGTTCGCCGTTTCTAGCATGCATGCAAATTCTGGCACAAATCTGAGGTGTAAAATGTAGTTTCAAACCATTTTCCAACTGGGCATTGATCCAGTTCCGTCAGAAAGGCAGTGTAGTAGTGACATATTTCATTCATTAATCCATCAGAAAGTTTGCAGGTTGCTAGGGAGAAAAGGGATGAGATGTGCAACACTTATTCGTAGACAAGGTTTTTTTAATTGTAATGTTTTGGCCTGAAGAATGGATTCAACTGGACAGTTGACATAATTCTAACGTCTTATCAGAGAAATTGAGGATGTGAATTTATCCGATTCTCTTTTACCGGTGCTGTGTAGAGATGCCTTCATCATGTATGTTCATCTGTGTATTTTGTAACAGTGAAAATTATACATTTCATGCAAACAAACCCTAAAAAGATGGAATACGAAGCTATAGGGGTTCAAGAAGGACACCGTCTCTCTATAATACAACACATCTCATCTTTGACTTTATCGTAAACACAAAAAAAACCTTATGGTCCGCTTATCAATAACAGTGGTCACCAACCCTGGTTATAGAGAAGGCTTATACAGCTTAAATGATGCTCTTAGCCCTTATAATTAGCCGATTCTATCCAACATCCAAAGCCTTGTAAAGCTGAGGGCAACGCTCTCTGAAAACAGGGACGAAGACCACTGTGGTAGTGTACGCTTCTAAGCCGGATACTCAGTTCTCTGCTGGTTTTTCTAACAGAGACTTGATTTGAGCATGCAGGGGTTCACACACAGCCTGGTATCCATGTGCAGTCAGGTGAAGGTAGTCATACATATCCTGATGGGAGATGCTTCCATCTGAAAGGACAAAACCTGGGTCCACGTTAAAGAAGGAGGCGTGGGACAGAGACGATAAGGCATCCTGGACTAGCTTGTTCACCTCGGCGTTTCGCTCTCGTAGAGGGTTTGGCATTCTACCTCTGGGAAGTACACCCTGAAAAAGAGACGGTGAAATTTACTGAGCAACTTTAGATAAGTAGATTAGATACACTTATTATATTTACATATGTCAAGACGTCTGAAGAAAAGTTGCTGATATACATAGATTAATTTCCACTTCAAACAAATACGTGTTCAAATATATCTGATACAATTGTCACATAATATTTCAACTATATAGGAGAGTGTTTTCATGTCTTAAAATGAAAGTGTCTTAAAAAACTTAAAATGTTTACACACTACCTAATTAGTCTGACTATGGTTGGTTCTATTCTGCAGAGATGAATCAGAAAAAAATTATACTCCACAGACGTACGGAAACGTAGAAATATATCCTGAATACTTGCAAGAGGTGTATGCATATACTTGACACCCTTTTAGATCTAATTGTAAAAGACTTTAGAAACCACAGTGTTATATGCTTCCTCTTCACAACGGTGTGCTGCTTTGGGTTGGTCAATCACCTAAGATTTCCCAAAAAATATACTAAAGTCTGTGGTTGTAATGTAACAAAATGTAGAAAAGTTCATGATGTACGAATACTCTTGCAACACACTGCCCTTGAGTACATATAACATGAAAGACCTAAAAGTTTAAAGGCTGTGAAGCATGCATTCTCCTGACATAATCTCAACTCCCTCACCAAAACAAGTGGAGTGTTAAGCCACACTGTCTCCAGGAAACTGATGTTTTCAATAATTGAGAAAGCTGAGATGTGACTAAAAGAGGTGACTTTATAGTTTGATGGTTGTGTGAACTTCATTTGTTTTTTTTTCTCCAGTCATGAAGGTAAGTTGATTAAGCACCTCCTAAAAGGCATTTATCTGGACAAACTTACAAGTACAAGCGTGTGAGCGTTGGGGAGCTTGTTATGGATGAGTTGGACAATCTCCATGATGCCACCAGCAATCTGTTCGGCTGTGTGTCCGTGATTGTTCGTGCCAACCCACAGTACCACGACCTGGAGCAACAAAAAAGAGACACACCACAAAAGGCTGAGCACATGCCACTGATAGTCTGGCGTCATTGTACCTGGAGCTTGGAAATGGAACACAAGCAGTCTTTTGTGAGCAAAGACAAGCAACCTCATGTTCTCTATGTCTGGCAGGGTTCTCAACCTTTGGGCTGATGTTATCCAGTTCGCCATTGCTCAGCCTCCACAGCACATGCTGCGTTGCATCGCCACCGATTCCGAAGTTAAGGCAATGGAGAGGAGAGAACAACTGCCGCCATATCTGTAGAAAAACATATGAGAATTTATCAAAACAGACTTGCATTTTTTTTGTACTTTATGCATTTTGACTTACAGTTATATAAGGCACATAGGTTTAGAAACTTTCATTTTAAGGTGCTGAAATGACCAACAAATATAGTGTTCTCATAAATAGCAACTCTGTAATACGTAGAAGAAAGTTTTGAGGCAGGTTAAAACAAATTAAATGAGCTTAAATGTAGCTCTTTACCAAAAAACCCTAAAAAGATTGAATACAAAGCTATTCCATCTTCTATTCTATTCCAAAAAACAGAATAGCTGTTTTCAGTTGTTTATCACTGAGGGTTATTTTCCAGCCTAGTGCGGTTTGTCTTCTGTAGAATAAATACTGCTTTGTCTAGAGAAATCAGGTGATTGGTTAAAGCCCTGCAGAATATACAACTTCTTCACATGAAAAGGTTTATTATACAAGTTCTTCTGTTTGCACTGACACTCTCTTTTGACTCAATGTCCATTTGTACTTTAATCTTTGCACAGTCAGGTGTATTAAATTTGTCTTAATCTGACAGAATAGTCTTTTATGTTTCTGTTTTTTGCTATACTAAGAATACGCACTAGTTATCTATAGCTACAGTAAGCTATACATGTCCAGGGATCCTGCATTCACGTGTTTTTCTTCTTACAGTGTTTTCTTTCTCCATTTCATTGATGCATCTCGTTTTAATTTCACTACAGTAAACTGGAGCACTTAAGTATTCAGTGCAATTACATATTACGCACTTTTGAAAATCTAATTTAAGGCAGAACTGTGGATGAATGTGTCCTGTGATGTTACCCCAAACTGATGCATGAGCTGAACAAGAGAGTCTCCCACAAATACGACATCTGGCTCCCTCTCTTTGCACTCAGAAACAAAGCGGACGTGCTACAAAGAGAGAATATATTTATAATTCGATTACTCATACAACCGTCAAAGTTATGCAAAGTATAAATGATAAAAACCCAAGAAAAAAAATAAAATAAAATAAAAACAAAAGAACATGGCACATTTGGTTGAGGATAAATGCTTGGAATAAGACTGGGGTAATGGATGAAAAATCTCAGCATATTAACTAGTAGATTATTGAAATCCAGCATTAGTAAAGGATAGCATTTACCTTTATTTACATGGTCTTATATGCATTTAATCGACATAAATAAGTAACCAATCCTCACGATGGTCATGTTGTGTCACATACCTGAGACATCCACCGTCCATCTCCCTGACTGTCTTCACAGGGAGTGGGTGTGGCGGCTGGGTTTGAGGCTTCTGCGCTCATATTTTTGGTTTTACCTTTCTTAGAACGCGGTCACGTAGCGTTTTGTTTCTGTTTTGTCAACACAACGCACCCCAGTCAGCTAAGCGCCAACCGCTGTATGCTACAGAAATCTATGGAGGCTCAGAGAATTAGCCTCAGCAGCTAGCCTACTTGGTAGAGTGCAAACAGATGCAGCTTAAAACATAAAAGGCCAGGCACTGAATATGTAAAAAGGCTGTTGTGTGCAGAATGGAGTGCGCAAGAGTTTTAAGTAACCCTTACATCCAGAAATAATTATTTTAAATGGCTAACATTAATAAAAAATATCGATATCTTCCAGTTCCGTTACAGGAAGTCAATTTTTACTGAGCGTGTGGTTGAACCACTGTCCTCAAAGAGCGATAACATCAATATTTCCAATCATTTTTTAATTTAATGTTAATAGTACGGTTAATAAGTGTTTTAGTTTAATACTAGCATGGGGTTTGTTAAAAATTAGCAAAAATATACACCGTTTAAACTAAAATATGATTAGTAATGAGACAGATCTACCCCATTGTTTGTCAAAAATGGTTTCGTCCTTCATGTGGTTGTTCGAGGGTGTCAGTACTGCGCAGTTAGACTGCGCAAAGAAACGCAGATTCGGTGTGTTGCCAAGCAACGAAAGATTCAAGGGCGAGGAAAGTACCGGACCATTTCGGTAAGGCACAAGTGTTGTCTAAACACTTTTATGTTACTGTATAATGCTGCCTTCATGTTCTCTAGTCACTAAATATTAACCTAAATTTAAAGTAAATGTATTCGTTTTTATATATGTGTGCATGTTTTGTTTTTTTAGAATCCACAGCAGCTATTTCATGATTTAGATTAGATTACACCTGTTGGTTGACGTTACCAGCTGGCTAACCGTTGTTAACTGATTGGACGATCCCAGAAATAAGGGTTTATTAAATGTATGAGCCCACAAATGCTGGCAGACCTGATATACTTAGTGTGGAAACTCTTTGTCACCTGTGTGTCGGTTTGACTCAGGATTGTGGATGCGCTGTTTCTGTCGTAGTTTGTATTTCCTATGACTCGCACTTGGTGACTCATTTTCTTATAAGTAGTTGGTCCTGCTGGTTTTGTGCTTTAGTTGGCCCTTGCTTAGCTTCTTATATATCAGCGTTGTTGAAAATTATGTGGGTACACACACGTGGATCTACTTCATGATTTTATAGCAGGATCAAAAGTATGTCCTTATTCAAGTATGAAGAAAAACTTTTGTCACCTTAAAAGAGCTTCATCTGCTCCATCTCAAGTTAGTTACTTGTGATTTCTGGCAGGAATGGAGTTGATTGTTGTGGACTTTTTCCAAAGTAACCTGAAGAGATGATACTCAGAAGGATCAGTAGCTGCTGATAGATTCTTAGAATTTACAGTCCATGTTTGCATAGTTAATTTCCCCTAAATGTTCAGCTGTTTTAAAAACCCTGGTGACTTAATTTAAGGGACAGTCATTCCCAAAAGTTTTGAAACTGACAAATGTTTTTTGTTGTACAGAGTTTAGTTATTTACATTTATTTGCAATATAAATAAATGTAAATATTTATTTACATTTATTTATATTGCAAATAAATATAAATTATTTATATTTATTTGCCGCTTGGCAGTTAATATTTAAATATCAACTAAATATCATTAGTTGATATTTAATCAATTAATGAAAGCATTCATTGAATAGTACATCACATTACTAAAGTGCTAACAGGTTCTGAAAAGTATGATATGAATGTGAACCTGGGATTTTAATGCTTTGGTCCCAAAGCCACTTATTTCTTACTTTAGTTTTGAGGTTGATTCCATTTTTGTACAGTGAAAAGTATCTCATCACCAGAATTGGTCCTGAATTGTCTGACGAACTCGCTTCTGGAGCATGGTTTGATTCTATTTTTAATTAAAGCAGGTTTTTTAGGCAATTTGAGTGGTTTTTGGATGATTCACTGTCAGCAGGGGATGACTCTTTTCTTCTCCAGACAGTCTTATTCTACAAGTGTTTCTCAACCCTGGTCCTCACCGCCCCACTGTCCTGCATGTTTTTGCTATTTCCCTTCTGCCACACGCCTAAATTGCATCTCTGGGTGATTAACGGGCTTCTGCAGTACTTGATAGTTATGCAATCATTTGAATCAGCTGTTCTGGAATAGAGGCATCTAAAACATGCAGAGCAGGAGTCGCTGAGGACCAGGGTTGAGAAACACTGTTCTGCATGTTTGTTTTTTAATGAAGAATACTTTTGCTTTAGTCATCATGAACCCCATTCCTGAATGTGATTGATTATTGATGATTTTCTTGAGGAAGATGGTTTTTGTAGTGCTACTCCAGTACTTCTAGAAACACTTCCACCTTCCAGATGTCATTCCTAAGCAGGTTCTGCACTGCTGACAACCTGATCTGTTGGTTCAATTCCTATGGCGTTTGGAGATAGTCCTGAAAAATGTTGAACTTTCTTTGGTACCCTGAAACATTATTTTCAGCAAATAGATATATTCTTGCTTGTTGAGCCCTTTTGATGCAAAGCAATAATGATGACAGAAAGTTTTTTTATTGCGGGAAACTGCTGTTGACATAAGAACAAATATTTTAAAGCAACCTTTATACTCTTAGTATCAGCTGTGCTGTTTTTGTTAATACAATTTCCCCAAGCTCTCCATATGGTCAACGAAATAGTACATGTTATTTTGGGGTAGCATGAAATTCAGTCATATTTAATAAATTAGACCAGTTTTGAAAAGTTAATTTATTTCAGGGTTAGTAAACATCAAATAGCATCATTAAGACAAAGGATCATGGCAGACAGACTAGAGTTAGAGTTGTGGAAAAGTTTAAAGCACAGTTAAGTTATTAAACAATCTCTTAACCTTAGAACATCTCACTAAGCACTGTTCAGTCCCTGGTCTGAAAATGGAAAGCATATTACATGACTGAAAATTTCACGAGAAATGGCCAGTCGACTGTATGGAAGAACTGAAATTGTTGAAAAATAGCTACGAGAAATCTCAGTTGCAGTTTCCCTGAGGAGACAACCATTTTCATTTATCAGTTTATGTTATCTTTCCACAGATCCCCTTGCAGCATGAGCCACGTATGTGGCAGGTCTTCATCAGAAAAAAAATACTCGTACAAAAATCAGTCAAAAGCAACAGATAAAAAGTGTTGTTGTGCCACCACACTGACTGCAGACTCAAAATATTTTAACCATGGCGGAGACAAGCAGCACAAAATAAAACGTCTTAGGACCCGCAAGGAGAGATGTCAGATGAGGACTGACAAGACGGACAGCTCAAAAAACAAGTCACACCACCATCACTGCTTTTCCCAAAGCAAGAAAAACTTGACCTTTTACCCAAACAATCACCACAGTTGTCATTTACCCACAAGGAAAAATGCACAAATTTTAAGCACTGTTCCCGTTACACAGGAGCCGAGTATCATCACAGAAAGCCGCCTCTTAGGACACCATGGTCTCTTCAACCACGAGGTGAAGTCCATCAATATTGATCGTGTGCTAAGTGAGCAGAGCAAACTTGAACAAAGTGAGGAAAAGACAAATGAGGAGAAGAATAACACCCCCTATTTATCATCAACACCTTCTAATCCCATTCTGCTCTCTAGTGATGGTTTGCTGGGTGCTGACGCTGATGTACCAGTTAAAAAGAAAGCAAAGGCTTCTACAAAGACCCATGATGACTCCCAAGAAATGATGAACCTGCAGTTTAGCAATTCAGGGGCAGATATCTCATCCGGTCAAAGACTTCAGCAACAACCTCCCTCTTCTTGTGAAAGTTTTAAAAGCACCAAACAAAGTAAAAAACACTTCCAAACAACAAAGACACAACACACAGATAATTGTATGTCTGGAATGGACAAAGCCTTACAACCAAAGCCTCTTGATACTAGAGATAAAATTAGGAGTATGAATAAGACAATAAATGGAGACCAGGACTCTTCATCTGAAATAGATTATCTAGTATCAAGTCCACGACATGTTGCCTCACTCTCTGCTGACAACTTTGATCAACAGAACTTACACCAAGATCCAGAACACGTATGGAAGACCACACATGAAGTGGCAGAACATTTGAGTGAATGGCTGCATTTTCCAGTACCACACAGGAGAGACTTATCGTCAGAAACCAGGGAGGTGTTACTAAAAGCCCTGCAAGAGAGACATGGGCCCCACCTGCAAGCAAACCTCCAGGAGATGCAGCGATCTCTTAGATTTTATAAAGATCCTTCACAAGCCTCAATTGAGCAAGAGCAACACATGATGGGAGACGACAAGCTTTTTTCTACAGGTAGAAGAAATAACATTTACTTAATTTTTATGTTTATCATTTAACTTTCAAAGAAACATAGTAGTTCATAGTTTGACCCTTTAATTCTGATAACGACATCAGTTTGGATGGCTTTTTTAAAACAGAAAATTTAGTCATCCTACTCTTCATGTTCATATTATGGCAATCTTGGGCCTTGATCAGTATAATTACATAATGATTTGCTGTGTAGCGAGCAATCATTAAAAATAAAAATATCTTATACCTTTTCATAGGCACACATCAATCAATAAAGTAAAAAATATATATTTTTCAAAGGTTTTCTTAATTGTTTTTAAATGAGGTTTTAAATAGCCTACTATTTTAAACATAGGTTATTTAAAAGGGATTTGTATTGGGATAAATGAGGTTGAAGAAAATATTAATCCAGTTTTTGGTTTTATTTATGACAGCTTCAAATGGTATTGATGCTTCAAACTGGGTTGAAAATTGTTTCATGTCATGAGTTGTAGCTTAGCAACAGATTACAATACATATGCATAGTCAATATTTGTCTTAAAAAGCAGTAGTATACCCTTGGATTTATAGCAGTTCTTCAGTTTTGCTTCCCTCTTTCAGATGCATCTGTGAAAACCACAGGAAGTGAACGTTTTTGCTGGACATCCAGTCCTCAGACACGCAACAATCTACAACAGGTATAGATCATAAAGCTATGTTTTATCACTGCAAACACAGAGGTACAGCTCAATGTTTATTATTGCTTCAGGTTTATATATGTCGGACTGCAAAAAAAAAGTAGGATTGAGAGAGCTAAACAAAGTGGGTTTTTTCATCTTTAGACTTTTTCATTCAAACTTCATTTCAACTTTTTTTATTGCTGTATTTCTTTAAATGCTTTTTAATGTTGGACACTATATTCTCTGTTGTTGTTGTTTTTTTTATTAAGATTACTGAAGAGTTGGCAAACCCTGTGGACACCTTGGATGAAACCTTTAAACCTGGTTTCTCTCCCTTCCTTCACATGGACTTTGAGCCTTCTAGAACCTCAGTGAGTGACTTGTTTGCTCACTCTCCCATATCATACCAACAAGACAATGTCTCAGGGCTTGAACTCTGGGAAACCAACAAATGTAAGACTCAAGAGTCAAATTTGCTTGATTCGTTTCAAAACAATTTTGTGAACCAAACTAGGAACTTGAGAGAGCGGCTCAGTGAGCAACAGCCACATCATAGCAACGTCCAGCCTTTCTTTTCCCACCAAGATAGACATTCAGCAGATCTGCATGTTTTTCCCTGGGAACAGAACCCATCTAAAGCTGACAGGTTTTATTTTGCTCCCTTCTTCCCATCAAAAAGTCACCGCCGCTCGCAGAGTAATCACTTACAAGGTTTTGGTCAGTTTTCACCTGTTCACCAACATTTCCAGCCCCATCCTACTGGCATGATGCACTACCCCCCATCGCACATGCTTGAAAGAAACCTGACACCTCCATCTTCATCCTTACCAAGTCCAGAGCATTGGTCTTTTCCTCCTATGAGACTGTATTAATACGTGCTTAAGCTCTGAATGAACAACTGCCTGCTGACATTGCTCTCTTGAGTTTTGTACCATTAAGGCAAAGTATTCATGTGTGCTTATTTGAAGCAGTATTAAACTGAAAAAACAACAATAGGTGTCATCACAAACTATTTTTGGTTCAATTTGTGTTCATTAAAGGGAAACAACCAATTATGCATTGTTTGCATCATTAGAACATCTTTTATTATGCTGAGTGCTACATTACAAATACATGCACAAAAGTGTACAATTCTTTAAGAAGCTTGAATTTTTTTCTGGTTTAGAAAATGCTGTTTTGAAAGTTGTTACTAAGTTGTTTCTCACTTATTGTGATTGCCAAACAAGATGTACATTTGTGGAAAAAAACTGTATGACAGAACATCTGAGAATCTGTAAGAAAATAAATGAACATAGAAATAAATTGGTCATAACATGCTAACTACTATTGGTGTTTGCATAAAAAATAATTTATGTACATTTACAATTGCATCACCATAACTTGTGTCAATAAACAAAGGGCACCTGTTTAAGGTTGCAAATAATCTTCACCGTCCGATAAGAGTTTCTCATAATTTCCTGTTTCATTGCTGACTCGAGCAAAGTCTTCATCTGTGTCATTTTGTTCAGTTTCCAGTCTGTTGCCTGCTCTGATTGCCCTGCGTAGCTGATTCCAGAACAGCTCTTGGGCCTGTGAGGGATCAGTGCAGTCAGGGCCAGGCCACTGAAGATAGGTCTTTTTCAACATAACTTTCCTCATGCGGTGGTAGGATGACAGCTGCCTCTCGGAAATTGGCTCCAGAAACACGAGCACAAGGACGTCTCGGTGCTCATCGAAGAGCCTGTAACTTGCGAGCTGGATCTCCAGAGAGCACCACTCACTCCGGAGGAAGTTTTTGCTCACGACACAAATGGTTTTTCTGCTGCTGTACACTGCAGTGACGATATTGTCCACAATGTAGCGGCCCACCTCAAAGTCCCTGTGATGCAGGCAGAGCTTAAAAGACGATCCATTTCCCTCCAAGTTGGGCAACAACTGATTCATGACCCACTCCTCATCAGAGAAATTATAGGAGATGAAAGCATCATATGCGCACTTTTCCTCCTTCTCCCTGAGTCTCCTCCAGTGATCACTAAACCAGGAGTGGAACACATAGTAGCTGTACTTGATTTTCCAGTACAGTTTGACATAAAGTAAAGGAGAGACTGTAAACAGAAAGATCATAACTGCTGTGCTGAAAAACAGATACTTTCCTTGATCAATATAGCAAACCTTTGTATCAAAGTTGTGAAATTTTTGTTTTTTATCCACCTGACATTTCATTTCGTAAAGATAGACTATCTGAATGTTTGGGTTATTTACTGCGTAATTTTGCAGAAGGCTGTTTTTGCAGGTACAGCTAAGAGGGACATTACGCATGTCAAGGTAATGGAGTTTAGGTAAACTCTCAAGAGCATCTACAGAAATGCTCTGCATCACATTACGATTTAGCTGAAGCATGCGTAGCTTTGTAAGATTCCCAAATACACCCTTGGAGAAGTTCTGAATTCCCATATTTTCTACAACCAACCTAGTTAGATTTCTGAGATTCTTGAAGACTCCTGGTTTCAATTGGGCCACTCCAACACAACAGTTATCCAATGTGAGGAACTTTAAGCTTGTCAGATCATCAAAGGCTTCAGGGGGAAGAAAATCAATTTTGTTGTTGGTGAGGTACAATGATTCTAACGAATGGAGTCCTTTGAAAAGATTTTGAGGTAAAACAACAAGGCCATAATTTCTTTGGCTGTCCAGTTTCAGATCACTGAGTTTGCTGAGTTTTACAAATGGTGAAATTACACTTTCTTTGTAGAAACGAATGAAATTTTTTTGTAAATCCAGCACTGTAAGAGTGTCTTGGAATGTGCGGTAGAGTGACGAGTCAATTTGTTTCAGGTGGTTTCCATCTAGGTAGAATTTTGAAAGACTTCTTAACCCATCAAGACCAGAAGGATGAATTTGGGAGATCTTATTACCTCCAAGGTCCAATGTAGTTAGATGTCTTAGGTTCATAAAAGTATTATTAAATATGACAGAAATGCGATTATTGCGCAGATTGAGTATTTGCAGGTTGTAATTATCTTTAAATGTTTCATTAAACAAATCAGTAAGGAGGTTATTGTCCAGTCGGAGGGTCTTAAGATTTTTTAACCCTCTTAGGGCTTTGCGATGGAGAAAAGCAATATTATTTATGTTTAGCTTTAGTATCTCAATCTTTGGCATGTGACGGAAAGCATATCCACTGACTGAGAGGATGCGATTGTAACGGTAGCTCAGTTCTTTTAAGTTGTTAAAATGGGGCACTGTACAGCTTTTGAGTGAAGTAATATGGTTGTGCTCGGCATTAAATGTCTTGATAGCGACTTGTTTGCCTAAAAAGTCCAAGCAGTGTACTTTTTTCAGATCATTGTTGGATAAATCCAAAGCTCCAATGATCTTAGGGCACACAGACAAGGTACAATTTGGTGTATTATGAATGCCATTATGTGTTAAATCTATATTTTTAATCCAACTCAGCTTTCTTCTCAGCATTGTGCATAAATCTATAAGTAGAAAGTCGTTCTTTAGACGCATCCCGGAGAAAACTACATGCCCTGCATTGATGTTGCTGATGTTTAAAAACTCCACTGCCTTGACACTCGTTGACCGCAACTGGAGCTTCTTTACGTTTCTCAAATCCACTCCTTCTAAAGCGTTCGTGGAAAGTTTTGAATTAAATGACAGATCAAGCACCTGGATGAATCTGAGGAGTGATGGATTGCATCCCAAAGTATGCAGATTGTTTCTACATAGGTTTAAAACCTTGAGGGATTGTGGTAGAGGTATATTTAAATCACTGAGTGAAGTCAAGTTGTTGGAGGAAAGATCTAAGAACGTTAGATTTGTTAGATGTGATACAGACTTCACAACTGCAGAAAAATTTGTAAGATTGTTATTCCTCAAATTTAAGATTTTTAGATTAGCAACATTGGAGAAAATGTCTTCAGGCAATGCCTTTAAAACATTGTTTGTCAGCAAAAGGGAGGTGAGGTTATGCAGGTCCTGAAACAATAAAGGGCTGAGGTCTGACAAATTGTTACAGGACAAATTTAGATACTTAAGCTGATGCAGTGTCTGAAAAGCCAAAGGATCAATAGTACTCAGCTGGTTCTTATTCAAACTGAGATACTGTAAGTTTGGTAAATGAGCAAAGCTGCTGTTGGGGATGTGCTGCACAGGGTTGTAAGAAACTGTGAGATTGACAGCGGATACTGGGAGATCTTTTACTATATCGGATATTTTTGTCGTGTTTCGATTTTGGCATTTGAAACTTGTCAGGATATAGTATGGATCTGCAATGCAGCTTTTAAAGCTGTAGCTGCTGATGAGTTGAACTGCACACAGAATAAGTCCAAGCAGATTAATTTGATAAGTCAGAGTGGCCATTTTGTCTAGATGACATGGAGAAAAACAGACTTCAAAAGGTTTTGAACGTTGCCATTGTTGGTTTTCTTGTGATGACAGATGGGACCTCAGTGTAGCTGCACTTGAGTGGAGAAGAGAAATTTGTGAACAGAGATTAATTTCAAATCAGTTTGTGTTAAATATTTACTTCAATGATTAAAAAAGCAATAGTTGTAAATGCAAAGACAAATTTCAGTTTTACCTGTTTTCCTTGTAGTTTCAGATGGAGTTGTATGATTCGGATGTGGTTGTATTTTTTGAAACTGGGACCTTGTGATAAAAAGAATACACTATTGTTAATACTTCCATATCCTGGCTCCCCGTTCCCTCTTTTTCTTCCTCTCATTTGTATAATTACTTTATGGAACTGTAGTCTTCACAATGCTCATTTCAAACTTGTTTGTTTTTGCTACACCAAATATCAATTAAATGAAAGTTTACTGCCGGTAGTAAGTAATATCAAGGTACACCAAGGTAGTTAAAACTACAAAATTGTAAATTGTCCTATAATTCAAAGTAATTTCAATTAAATTCCAGACAAAGCACCTAAATGACCAGACATTTTGTTGCACACTCGTGGTATTTCATTTTTTTCCTTTTAACTTTAGAAAGACAAATATTTCAATTAGAACATACTGATAGCCAATAACAACATGTACCATTGGTGGAATCTAATCTAAACGAGGAACCTCCAATTACCTTTATTAATGTTTTAAAACTGCCGTCGGTGTACTTGGTGTATGTCTGTTTAGCAGCTGATTGCAGTATGATACCAGAGAAGATAGCCTGACTAAATAAACTTCTATTATCAGCTCATAAGGCACATTCTGGGAATCATACATAGCCCCAAATATTCTGCGCAATAATGTCTATAACTCTTACTAAATTTGGCAGACATTTTATGATGTAATATTGCTTTAGTTTGATCAAGATAACAATGCAATATTTGCATAGTAGTATTCCAACTTTAATAATCTTTACATTACATTAGTTACACTTTAAGGATACAGCTCATTTTTTTCTTTTTAAAGAAAAGAGACATGTCATGTGAAACAGGAAACTAACCTGCCAGTACATGCACTACTCAGCAATTGGTGATGGGTAAAACTAACTATTAGCTTCGTCAGCCTCACGTGATTATTTTAATATTTAGAAGCTTTTATTCTCCTTACTTTAGCCTGGAGAATTTCCAAAATTACTAGCAGAATCTATAACTAACCTGCATCTCAAACTTTTGTTATCAAGTCAGAGAAAAATGTACAGGAGTGCAGCACAAATTGTAAAATAAAGACATAAATAAACAAGTAAACTTTTTGTACAATGTGTCTTTAAGGAACCTGTTATTGTGCAAAACCCGTCATGTGGTAATGTAGCATCACTTTCAAATTAAAGGCACAGTTCACTTACTCATTAACTTTATCTCTTAAAGAAAATGTGTACATTTGGTCTCAGACTGACCTTGGAAGGAAAAAATACATCAGTTACTAACACACTTCCTTACCTGTTCAGATGAACCCTGATCTTTTCACCTTGTTCCTTCAGAGAGCTCTGTCACTACATGACTGAAAACACGGACTTAGTCAGAAAGAGGAAGATAGTGGCAGCCCACTGAGGTCCTTCCAGTTAAAGCTAGAGTACATGACATTAAAATAAATGAAACCCACAATTAGCCATTTCCCATTTGATTTATTGAAATACCAGTGATTGTGTAAAGTACAAGTGAGTACAAAAAGTACAAAACATTGCTGTAAAGAAAACGTGACGCACTTTTGAAACATAATTTTTTAAAAAATAGTTCTGAATATTGTTTTTAAACCTTTGTATGCTTAATTGTTCAAAACTATTTCTGCATAAGGAAGGACCAGTACTGTTTTAAATGTCACTATTTTTTTATTTGTCTTTTTTTATTGTTAATTCAACACAGTGACTCTAAGACTTGTAAGATAATTTAACTTAGTTTTAACACTCTGTATTTCTGCCTTCACTTTATGTCATTTACAGTTCCCAGCTTATAAAGTAGGTGTACAGTAGTAAGAAATGTTAAAGTAATACAAGATATGTTTACATTAAATCTCTTTAATTTTCCTTTCTTTTTTTCACATTCACAATGCTAATTTTTTCTTTTTCTTTTTTTTCTTACAGTTACTTAAAAATTAATCTTCTATCTGTTTATCCTCTCATCTTCTGTTCTCGTGCCATCTGACACAGTCCACATAAAGGCAGGCAGGCCATGACCACCCAGTCGTCACACACAGAGCCCTAAAATTCAAAAACATCAGATTGTGAAAAACTAATATTAACAACTTTAAGAACTTTAATGTACTTAAAATCTTAGACCCACAAAAGATCCCTTGATTCAAAACCGTCAAACAAGTTCTTTTTTAAATTTAGCATGTTATTTTTGTTCTCCTTTGTTTTGTTTAACGATAAACTTTTCCACTCACTTCAATGTTGTATTTGCTGCGTATGCTTGTTCTTAAAGCAACCATGGCACCTGGGAGGAAAGGTAGACAGCAGCTATCCCCATTATCTTGAGCCACTTTACAACCAAGGACGCATGGGATAAATGCCCCACATAGACCTTCAGATGAAAGGCAGATGAACAAATAAAAATTCAGATTTATTGGAGAAGAAAATGTAACCAGCTTCCTTTTACAATCCCATAAAAACACATACAGATGCTGCAGTCTTCACAGCAGTCGCACACATTTGTCGTCCAGTCTGAAGAACGTACAGTTGTTACTGTGTACTGAGTAGGTTGCGACGTAACAACGTTAGACTGGAACGCCATGGCTAAAAGCAAAAGAAAAGAAGAGTTTGAATATTTTCAGACTCTTATCAGCTTATCAACCAGCAAGTTTAACTTTATATCATCTGTGACAGAAAATATTATTGAAGGTAGACCTTACCTTGTTTGTGTCTCAAAGTATTTTCTCTGATGTCGAAGGTGGTCACAGTCAGAAAATAATCACTGGACAGAAAAAGCAGAGCAACTGCCTTTATAACCACCGGCGTGACAACAGACACAATCCAAAGCACAGTTTCTGTTGATATGACATAACAAACAGTCTGACCATCTAAGCAAGTGCAAACATTGTGCATAGAAAAGAGTCATTTAGCTTTTAGGGCGTATTACATGTTTTGAAAGGGTTCACTTGACTTTATCAGCAAAAAGTAATTAGGGAACAAAGCAGGCTTCAAGTGCATATTTATATTTTAGTCACTTTGGTGAGGTGTGGTGTGTTGACCTACTGAGGGTCCAACTGAATGTAATGAAAACAAAGAGTAGAAAATGAACTGTGACGCTCAAGGACAGAAGAGTGTTGTCATAAAACAAAGATCTTTCAACACGGAACCATAAACGCTGTATCTCCATTGACACACAGGTCCTGAAAACCTGTACAGAAGACCCCCCAAAATTATGATAATAATAAAATTTGTTTTCACAACTGAACTTTATATGTTTGAAAATGCTGCAAAAATGTTCAGTGCCTTACAAATGTGTAAATGCCTCTCAAACATTTTGTCCATCCTACGATATTAAATTCCAACTTATCTCATGTGATTTAATGCAACAGACTAACAAAAGTAGCATGTAATTGAAATTTAAATAGAAATAGTAGGACACCATTTATTAATAGTGTCCTACTCTGGGTAATTAAATTTCTATATCAATAGTTGTTCATGTAGACCACATGAACAACTATTGAAAACCCAATTTTTGAATGTCTCAAAGATGCTGCTTAATTCAGAATCTTAACATCGAATATATTTGACACGATTGCAGACCTGCAAAGATGAAAATGACAGGTAACATGTGCGAGGAGATAATTAGAAAATTCTACTTTCTTGCATGAAAACACTTTGAGCAATGAAAAATACTTCACCCTGTACAAAGCGGCCCCACTGCTGAGCATATGCAGCATGGTTAAATGTGTATAACATAATTTGAAAGTGATATCAGGGAACAAAAGCTTTTTCTGTCCTTTCACTACATGTGTAAACATGTCGTGGATTTTTCAAAAGTCTTGAGAATTTTTGTAACGAAGGAAGTTGTGTGTAGGAGAGTGGGTGTGTGTCTCGCCTACCTTCCATCTTCGCAGGGTGTGACTGACAAGTGTGGCCACTAGGTGGAGCTCATCAAGACTAACCAGGAGGAACTAAAAGAGGAGCAAATTTCCTGAAGTAGGTGCCAGATTGTTTTCTCACATTATGTGGTAATCAGGCTCTCTAATTCTACCACTTGCTACTTCCAAGTATGATTACTTACCACTGTCTGTTCTCCCTCCTTACAGTCAACTTCTTTCTTGAACCTTGGTGTTAACCTTCGTCGTCTCTTTTGTCAGTTGGGAGATTCTTCCTCTGGGAGATTCTTCCTCAGTTGGGAGATTCTTCCTCCTCCACAAGTCCCATGGCTTCTCCTGTAGCTGCCCTCCTAGATCCCACACCATTCACCTGCTGACCCATCCAGTGCTCACTCCATCACTACTTCCCACTGGAAACAGAACAGAGACAAAATAAGTAACCAAACTGCACACACGCTCGCTGTTGATTGCAATGTCTTTGGCTATATGTTCTCCTCTCCTGCCATATTTCAAAATCCTCAATACCATCCCAAATATCAGACATTAATCACTTATATTCTTTTTTAGTTTGGATCTGGACCAAGGGTGCTGAATATTGATTTTACTCTAATATTGTATTTTTAACTATAAACACCTGTTTTAGCAGCAGGTTTTTACTAACATCTTTAGTGCTACAAGCACCTGTTGCTTAATACAACCTCTTAAAACACCCTTTTTCCACCCCACCTTACTCAAACAACACTGATCAAATATCATATAAAATAAACATATCATGTTAAAAATTAATGCATTGGAGACAAATCATGTTGATTGGAACATAAGTATAGAAAAATTAAGCTTTTCTCAATATCCATACAAATTTGAAAACCATCTGTGTTCAACTTAACGTGCCCTTTACATATACACACATCCTAAGTTACTATAGTTCATTTTTTCCTTTTTACTGTAAAAACATGTATTAGGAAATCTGAGCATTTCCTCCAAATGGTTAAAAAGTGTATAAAACTCATGTTAAACATGTATGGACAAAAAACGTCTCATCGAAGTTGTAGACATTATTTTAGCTGCAAAATCTCTTAAACATGCGAGTTCTTTAATGAAATACTTGAGAATGTTTCAGTCACAACAATTCTCAATTACAGAGTCTGACCACCAGAGGTCAGTGACGAGCTAATTTCTGACCAGCTTGTGTCTTGCTTTATTCCCGTCAGAAAGTCTCATCAGTATATCTGTACAGATCAAGAAGAAATACAAGAATGTTGGATTTTACTGAAAATTGTTGCAACATATGCATATCTGGCCCCCATCAAAGATAAAAGGGCATCTAAAAATATATCAGTTGAGTGTGAACACCGACCTTCTCTTGAGAAAGCACAGCATGCTGGTTGTTGCACAACATTTGCTTTACGAGAAGACCCTCAGATAAGATGCTTTACAAGACTAACCACAAGAGTCCTCAGTTCCTCAGAAAGTCAGTGCATCTGTTGGTTAAAAAAAATTCACACCGTCACTCCAAATTAATAGGCTGGGTTTTTTTTTTTAGTTCTCTGTCTGTCCAGTTGATGACTGTGGTTCACTGTGTGATTCATATGTGCTCTTAAAGTGGCACTGAGGTTTGTCACCTTGTTTATGTCTGAACTCAGCCTACTTTCCGACCTAAAACATGCTTTTGTTTCATTTAAAACTCTTACATTTTCTAAAGAGGACAAATGCACTGAAACAGCATCAAAAATCTGCAAAACTGCTCAAATTCAAGGTTTTGAAGTCTTAGAAACCTTGAATTTTAACAGGTTTGCAGATTTTTGAGGCCATTATAACCAAAATTTTGGTAACCAATTTGACATTTATTTTGGAAAACTGAACAAAAAACAAACATGTATTGAAGGTATTAAAAAGTGCTGCAACAACCAGTCTGCATAACTGTAGACCTATCCTAAACCGAGCATTAACAGTTTTTTATCAGTCCATTTTGGGAAACATTTTTCTCTTTAAGCATCTTTAACTGAAATGTTTTTGATGAAAAAAACATTCCTTATACAGTTTTACTTACTGCTAATCTAAAAAAAACTGCTTTAAATAGCTTTCAGCAATTATCTAAATATAAGATTTTTTCTTATTTAAAAGTTGTACTTTTGGAGTTAGTGGAAAAAGGTGGAGGACAATGCATGAGAGATATTTTTCTCTCCATTTAGTTTAATGGCATTGTTTCTTGATCCTGCCACAGTCACTACATTATAGACTCACTCATCCGGAGGACAACATTCTTGAACTTTGTGAAATCTCACTGAAAAAGTGTCCGTGTTCACACTGACACTTTTGTCCTCTGGACATATCAAGTCCAGATATGTCTACACATATCAAGTCCAGAGGACCCCAAAGCACTCACCCATTCACACACTGATGGTAGGAAGCTAATGGATCACCATAGCAGTGGCTCCCACCACCACCTAGCAAGGTGGGTGAAGTGTCTTGCCAAGGACACAGCAAAGCGGGGATTGAACCTGCAACACACTGCTTGCAGGGCAATACAGATGTCACCATCATCGTCACCATCATGATTTGACTTGGTAGCCAAAATACCAAGTCCAATGTGATAATTTATGCATTTAAATGACCACAAAATACGTAATTGAAATGCATGGCAGTGACTTATACCTAAAATGACGTGCAGAAGTACCTCTGCTTAGGTGGCATCCCTCTCTGGAACTTGTCTATGTGTTCATACAGATGTAAAGCAAGGTGCCTGTGATGCTATCAGCCAGGAATGAATGTTCAGTGTTACACTCTTTCACTTAGAGCCACCCAAAGCACATGGAAATGCCACAACTGAATAGGGTATACAATTAATTGCTTGTGGAACTGAATCAATGTGATGTAGCAAAGTATTGGTTTCAGGATGCGTATCTTATGCAACCAGGTTATTGCAACTTTTTCATTTTTTGCATATTTCCTGTTGGCAGATGTTTGCTTTTCAGCTGAATTGAATCAGACAGATGGCATAATGAATGCAAAAAAAACTGAACAAAAAACTATCTTATAGGAACACACACATAGATGTGCAAATGACCTCATATCCTGCTCTGTTTATTTCTCGCTAATGTTGTGATATGTTGGTTTAGTTTGCCCTGCGTCTGCACCTCATTTAGCCACATCCTTTCTTCTTTACAAAATCTCAAGAGTGGGTAAGTCTTTTTTTAAATATATATATTCTTTTATCCTACATTTTTTCAGATCCTTTGAGTAAATATTGAAAACGAGTTCAATTTTGACAGTTTAAGCTTTTTTGAAACTATAGAAGATTTAGGAAAAATCTTCTATAAATGTGTATAAGATTCCTGCTGCAGACAGAGCAGCATTACAAACCAAAGCTGAGCAAAACAAGACCGACTTTTCTGTCCAGCAAGCGCTTTCATTTCTCCAGGGAATAATATTTTTTTTATATTTTAGTAAAAGCTATTTCTGCTTTTCTGTCAATTCCAAATTTTCACTTTTGGTATTGTAAAATGCAGTTTGAATGTTGTAGAAATGTTTTTTAAAATCTGCATACCTCCTCAAAAGTTCCATATTCACATCAAATTAAGCAGAAGTTTTTGTAGCTGTCTGCAGACGTCTTAAAAATATGTCACAATTTCCTTGACACACTCATCCATTCCTACTATAGTTTTATGCACATCTGTCCAAAGTGTACGAAGATTCAGTTCCTGAATTTTTGACTTCTTCTTTCTGATCCCTCGTTGTTTCAGACTCAGTGGCTGAGCTGATGCTTTTTTGAGCTGACTGTGCTCCTGGATGATTTCAGTCGTTCTGCCGCCTCTTTGTTTTCTGCAAGCATGGATTCAACAGAACCAACAACTGATTATTATTATGGTGTAAGTAAACACTTTAATAATCATTCTGTAATCATTCTAGTTTTGCTATAGTTTTCTTATAATCAAGGAAATTGTGCTATTCGAACAGAAATTATTTCTGCAGATAAAAATAATATAGATAAGAAATTCATCAATCTGACTGAGGTCTTCTTTTCTTCTTTGGATAACCAGAGTGACTATGACACCGATTCTCCAGAACCTGAGGAGATTGTAACTCCATGCAATCAAGAGAGCATCTACGGTTTTGCTAGGAACTACTCCCCCGTTGTGTACTGCCTGGTGTTTGTCCTGGCTGTTGTTGGCAATGTCTTGGTGTTGTGCGTGATCAGACGCTACAGAAACTCCCAGAGCGGAGGAGCCTGCGCCTTCTCCCTGACAGACACCTTCCTCCTGCACCTGGCCATTTCTGACCTCCTGCTGGCCTTCACTCTGCCCCTGTTTGCAGTGCAGTGGGCCAATCAGTGGGTGTTTGGCACAGCAGTTTGCAAGATTTCTGGTGCTCTCTTCTCCTTGAACCGCTACAGTGGCATCCTCTTCCTGGCTTGCATCAGCTTCGACCGTTACCTGGCCATCGTTCACGCCGTCAGGTCCGGGTGGAAACGCAGCACCTGCCACGCTCAGTTTGCGTGTGCAGCCATCTGGGTGGTGTGCCTCGGCCTGAGCGGAGTGGACATTGCATTCAAACAAGTGGTGGAAGTGGACCACAGCGACGACGAGAGGATGCAGGTGTGCCAAGTATGGTTCACAGCGAATTCCGACCAGTGGCAGGTGAGCCTGCAGCTTGTCAGCTTGAGCCTGGGCTTTGGTCTCCCCCTGCTCGTCATGCTCTACTGCTACGTCCAGATCTTCAGGTCTCTGTGCAACGCCACCCGTCGTCAAAGGCGCAAGTCTCTCCGTCTCATCATCTCGTTGGTATCTGTGTTCGTCGTCTGCTGGGCTCCGTACAACTGCTTCCAGCTGGCAGACAGCCTGCAGAAGCTGCATGTGGTGGCTGGGGGCTGCGAGTTCGGCCACGTGCTGGACATTGGGATCCTGATCACTGAGAGTGTGGGGCTTTCACACTGTGCCCTGAACCCTCTGCTGTACGGCTTTGTTGGGGTGAAGTTCAGGAGGGAGCTGCTGAAAATGTGCAAGGAGATGCTTGGGCAGAAAGGCTGGGTAGGAATTGAAAGGTTGAAGAATAGAAGATCTAGAAAAAGCACCGGGTCTCTAACATCTGCAGAAAGTGAACACACCTCCTACTCCGTCATGATCTGATATCGGTTAGAGGTGAAGAGATAAATGTGGTTGAGTGGTGGAGAGTGAGTTTCGACATATAGAAGCTTCAAAAAAATAATTCCAGAAAATGTTCTCAGTGACAACATTTATGTTTGTTTATCTAACATTGGTGCTTAAAAGTCAGCGTAGTTCTCTTCATGTCGTTTTTTTATGTCTTACTGTCAACATAGATAGTCAACTGGCATAGATTGTACAAGCTGATGTTATGTAGCATTTCTGGGAACGTGCAGATATTTCTGTCCGCGGGTTAGATCTTGAGAAATATGGGGATTTCTTCATACTTCTTAAAAAAGCTTGTTCAGCAGTTTAAAGCCTGACTTCACCCTCAGCATTCAGATTCATATGTCACAATTTATTGCTTGTCCAATTCTCAGGAGGTTCACCTGTATATATTAAACTACTGCATGTGTTAAAGGTTTGTCTTACTATTTTCATGAGATTTTTTTGTCTCGTGTATATATGTAGGACATAAAACTTTGCTGTAAAAGAGGAAATGAGCCTGGATTTTGTACATATTAAAGTTTCCTTATGTTTTTTATGGATGATTTCTTTGAAATAAATGTTTTGCAATTAAGACAAAGTGTCTTTCTCTGAATGTTGTTTGACTTTCTGCAGAGGTAAAGTGCAAATCCTGGGTCAATGCAAGTGATGCTATGAGAAGACAAATATGCAATGAGACAGGATGAAAGTTGACCTTTACAAATCAATTAGTCAGAACTTGCTCTGGTTTTTGTAGAGTGTTAACCCAATAATACCCACAGCATATCAGCAAAAATACTATTTATTGTCAGCAATTACAGCTAAAGCCAAAAAACAGTGCTAGGTCAGCAAGAAAAAAAAACATTGTTGGCATAAATACCAATATTTTTGCAGACATAAAAGCATTGTCAGCAAAATGTTCTTGTTGCTATACCTATTTTTTTTTTTTTTTTTTTTTTTTTTTTTTTAAAATTGGCCTTCAGTTTTTACATTTGGGTTTTTACAAATTTTATTGTTTTATATTGGCAATTTAGTCATGGGGCAAGTTTTTAAAAAGAACATATAAGAAGAGTAACAAAGTAGCTGTGGTGAAGTTTAGGTTTTCATTGTTGTTTAATAAAGAACAAAATTCAAAGCCATGCTCCAGTATACATGTAATATAGTATCAATAAGTTCTCAAACATGTTAAAGTGTTTCTAACATCAGAAAAAGCTCAGATTCAGTGTATCATCTCATTACGATATAAGGCCGGATTTAGGATCATCTGCTCTTTAGACCCTCCATTATGGCTCCTACAAGCTTTGGCCAAAAATGCTAAAGATATGAGCAACGCTGTAAAATGTGAAGGTAAGAATTTCAGCCTTAAAGGTTTCTCCAAGGTGGTTTTATTTGATGTATGCAAGACATTTTGCCAAAGAATGTTTACCCAGGTTGTGCACATGTTATGATGGATAGATTATTAGGTACAAATGAAACTTGCTTCATTTTACAAAATGATTTTTTTTTTGCCCACTTTAAAGTTACTTTGAAATATGGCAAAATTTTTACGAAATGGTTGGCTTTACAAAGAAACTGGTTCTGAAAAATGTTTCAGTAACTATGCCACTCCCATTAAAGTGACACTTCTTCAAAATACAACTTAAGTTCTCAACTTAAAGTTTGTCTGAAAGTTTGCTGTGGTAACATCCGGTGTGCTTGAATTCATACATTAGAAGTCTGGCAATGATATCTTCAGATACAAAAATGTTATATGAAAATCAGAAAAAAGAATTTAAAAAATTAATAATTCTTTGGCAATTTCTTTTAAAGATTTTTTTTCTTTTTGCAAAACAGAAATTCAATCTAAAAAAAAAACTAAATTCAGAGAGGTAAAAAAAAAAAAAATCTTGGGGCCCCTTGACTTCTGCCTCTGCAGCCCTTTGCTAAAGTAGCAGAGTCTGTGCTATTGGTGAGACACTTTCACAGCAATGTTTTCATCACTGGTGGTACATGTGGCCCAAGGTGTTACATATATATGCCATGCCTGACTCAGGCTTCCTGAAGTGAAACTTTGTAAAACTTTGTGTAATCTTTCTACAAATTTAATGCCACGTGTCATAAGATGAACTGTCTCTACATTAAGGTTTGCTCAAAATGAGAAGTATGTGAAAGAGAACTTCTGAACTATGCAGCCAAGAGGCATGGCTGCATACTGTGGCAGACCCAGCGTTTGAGTGGTTTTAGTTTTAAGTGGAAAAATGCAACAAACAAAAATTCTGAACCTACTTTTAGAGTGAAGTTTATCTTCAGTTATTAAGCATGATGCTCTCCAGATATTCAGTTTAGTATTGTCTATTGTCTAAAAGCAAAGATCGCACCCTGAACTTCACAGTCTATCAAGGGGATATAACCTAATATTCAAGAAAGAAACCAAAAAAAAACCAGGATAGACAAATTTGCAACCAATGTTTGAAAGTTTTTGACATCTAGAAAAAAATCCCACACATGCTCTTGGAAAACAGATAACCTAATATCAATGCTATAAACCTCTTGAGATATTTAAATACATATTTCTATCTGTCGTTACCCAACAGGGTAATAACAGACGCTAGATTTTTTCTCACTTAATCTCACTGTTCCCACTAAACTATTACATTTAAATAAATTTCACCTGGATCAATGAAAACCCAGTTACTTTTTCCCGCTAAATAAGTGACATATGTTTTTGATCATATGTCACTTATTTAGATATATCCACCAGAGGGACATATCTCCCTCTGGTGGATATGTCCTATTAGTGCAACATCGCTTTGTGTTTTTCACACATTGGATGTCAAGTCACTTCAACACTAACGTTTGCGGAAGTGAGAAACGGTTATCTTCAAAATTGTACTGTAGCGCCTTAAAGTATTTCGTTATTGCATATTATTTTTTTCCAGTTAACTGAAGAAACCGCAACGTGCTAATTTAAACAATTGTTTGTGTTGATTTTTATACGGTGAATATTTGTATTTAGGAAAATATATTTCGTTACAGAATTTATTTTGAAAAATAAAACAATCAAAAACAATCAGGTCATGTCAATTGACAGAAAAAGGAACACAAAACGCAATTAGTAAAATCGAAAGCAGAAAACTGAGAAAAATAATTAAAGTCCGTCTTCGTTCGTCTTAATTTATTCTGTGACTTTACTTCACAGTCAGATCTGCCTCAGAGACGCACAACTTCCGGCAGGCGCGCGTCCTCCAATGTCAGTTTTGATGTCTTTCTTTTTCTTTTTTGTTTCTGAAGATCCACCCCCAAACTCTCGCTATACGAAGGGTTTCGTTTGCTAATAAATTGTCATGATCGCTGACGTATAATTAAGAATACCAACCAGGTCTGTCTGTGATCAGGGTTTGTGTTTCCTAACAGCCGCTTACCAGCTGCTGCAAAACGTCTGGCATCTTTCCAGAAACCGGGAGCGTCTTTTACTGTACGAGTCGAGTTGGGTGCAAACTGTTGCGTTTATCTCTGCACAGAGACGCCTTAATAAACTCTGCAGCTGAAACCCTACGGGGGAAATCGGTAAGTGATCACTTTTATGGTCGCACAAGCTGTTTTGTCTGCTGCTGAAAACTGTCGTTTGCATTCAGCTTTTAGTTTCGACAAGGTCTCCGTATGTTGTCAAATGCAAAAAACCCCGAAGCTTATTGTAAATGTGCTTAAGGTTGAAAGCGTAGCTGGAATTGACAGTTTCAACACTAACACGGTGAGGTTGTGAAGTTTTTAGTTTCCACTTCATGATTTCCCAAAACACGTTACTTTAAAAACACAGATAAGGATTTAAAAAACCCTCTACTTTTCGTTTGTGAGTTGATGACATCACAAGAGGCAAAGAGTGGCGCTGATCAGCTGCATTTGTGTACAATATGGTGTTTTTCTTATAAATCCTGAAGTTGCCTTTCAACCTGTCTTTGTTCTCGTGATAAATTATTGTCGTAAATAATGCTGACGAACACTGACACATTAAACGTTTTACTGCGGATTTCCAGTGAACACATTTTTAGAAGGAGTTTCACTCAATATGTGTGAGTAAGCAGCTAGAGAAACATTCAAATAAATATAAATATGTACTTAAAACTCTTACGCCTAATATGACGTGATCCTAGATATGTGCTCAACACAACTTTTTTTTGGAGGACAGAATTTATCTCAAATAAATAATGTTTTACAACAAACCTTTAAATTTATATTGAATTATAAAACTGTTCATGCGTGAGTGACTAACAGGAATTGGGTTTTTTCTTAATTGCGTCACATTGACATTGCACCACTGAGTCTGAGTCTTAGACATAGGCTGGATTATTAGCTGGATTTCCCAAAGGAGGTTCTTTTTAATAGTTCTGCTCTACTGCAAAGAAAGAGGGAGAGACTGGAGAGTATAAATGTTTGCTTTTGATGTGCTGAGAAGCTGCATCACTTCTGAATTCTCTCCTGTTTCTGTGTCTCATAAGCTTACAATGATCATTTTGGGTGGACTGTTCAACCAGACTGAACCCTACGACTATGAGGAAGACTACGAATATAAAGATGAGGATGCAGGCAGTAAGGCAGTGTGGATCCCGATTCTGTTCTCCGTATTGGTCATCGTTGGGTTGCTGGGGAATGGACTTCTCCTGGCAGTCCTGGCTAAGAAGAGGGGACCCTGGAGAACATCAGACAGCTTTATTCTCCAGCTAGGTGTGGTGGACATCCTCCTGCTGGTGACCCTGCCCTTCTATGCTGCCCATGCCACTAAAAACTGTGGGTTTTGCTCACAGACTGTCCTCATGGTCTTTGGAGCATTTTTTGAGGTAGGTTTTGTGTTGAGATTTGATAGTGAAAGTGAAAGATTTCTGCTCTGTGGAAATAATTTGGCTGCAACCACTGTCTACATCCTGTTTATTAAAAAAATCTTTTATCAGACACTGCTGTGGGAACATGAACTTTCCTTACATAACATCTGAGCTTTCCAGGTTTTGTCTGGGAGATGCAAGTGAAGGAGATTAATTAATTATATTCAAAGGGTTTCTTGATGTAGCGCCAAGTCTCAGCATGGAACCAAGTCCAAGTTAGAACCCCTAACTATAACAATATTACTACATAACTGTAACACGCTAACAATTTGGCATTGTTGCAGAAGTGATGGTAAGATGGCCTAAATACCTTTTTAACAAGATTTAAAGAATATGTCCTAGCCAAGGATGCTACAAAGATCCTTGAAGTATGTCAGGCATATTATCCAAACCAGTCAAACTGTGACTGACTGGATAAAATAGTCCATTTCCTGAGGCTGTGGGAATATTTTTAGTGACTTCCATAAGAGGCTTTTTTCTGACTTTGTTTTTATTTTTCTAGATCAACCTATATGTTGGGGCCTTTCTTCTGGTTTGCATCTGCCTGGGTCTCTACCTGTCCCCCATACATGCCAGCCGGTGTAGAAGCCTCAGAGCCACATTGGCCACCCTGGCCTGTCAGATCGGGTGGCTCGTTTCTATCGCCCTCACCGTCCTGGATGGGATTTTTCTTGTCAACACTGACTCAATGCCAGGAAAAGCCCTTTCTGCTAACTCTCCCCCCAAAACTAACGTTGACTGGCAGCTAATCTCGCGTTCGCTCCACCTTGGAGTCGGCTTCTTGCTCCCTGCACTTGTCCAAATCGTGTTCTGTTCCCACATCATTGTACGACGCAGATCCAATCACCAGATCAGGATAAGGGCTGTTCTGCTCATCCTATCTCTGGTGGGAGCTTTCCTACTCTGCTGGATCCCCTACAACATCACTCTCTTCATAGACATCATCTGCTACACAACGGAAGACCTTTGCGGAAACGTGTTTGTAGATCATATCAATTCTTTAATAACAGCTGTGAAAGTCACCTCGACTGTAAGCTGCGTCAGTTCCTGCCTCAGGCCTCCTTTATATTTTTTGTTTTGTGGAAAATTCCGGAAAGCAGTATTTAGTGTCATTACATGTGCTGAGATAGAAGGCAGGAGCTCCCTGTGGGAGCTGTGGGGCGTGGAGGCGTCACATGACCAGCGTCACTCACAGGAAGAGATGAAACATATGACGAATGCAGAACAACAAGTGAAGCAAGTAATGATCAAGGAAAATACCCAAGAGTGACTCAGACATCACCTGAAGGACGTCCTGCTCAGAAAGGGGAAGTTTTAAAGTCCAAAGACTGGAATGTGGAAAGTTGATGTATATAAAGAATAAAAGGGAAAAGACCCAAATTGTGCAATGTGAAAGTTTTCAAGCCTCATCATGGTCACAGAAATATTTCACGTTCTTGCTGCACAATCTAAGCTTATCATTTTTACTTAAAAAGTATTGAGATCTTTATATACATTATATTGCTATGGTTGTGTTTCATGTTAATGGAATATATGTTATTTTACATGTACCAAGTACGCAGAAGTGTCATATTGCATGTTTTAACTAATAACACTTGCAATCAGAAATATTCTGCCTCTTAATCTCAAGTCACTGTAGTGATGTGGATGAAGAAAACTGACAATAAATGTCAAAATGTGTTTTAATATACAAATTATTTTTGACTTAACTTGAAAGTTCAAATGGAAATTTTGTTTGATTATGCTTCTCTGTGCTGCTACTGCCTTGCTTAGGTTTTAAACATTGTCATTCCAGTTTTAATCTTTTGTCGAAGGCGACTCAAGTATGGGAATTTTTTCTATATTATCTGTGACTGAATCAGAGTCGTACTTCTGGGCAATAGCTTGCTGGAGAGTCCAATGATCATATTTTTCAACAGACGGCAACGTGTTCATCTTTTGAATGACCTGCATGATGTTTGTTAATATCCGTGAGGCCAGGCACATGATCAAGATTGTGATTCCTGTTTCTGATAAACAGAATCTACTCACCTCATGCTTGACCGTTCGTCATCAGTCTTCAATGCCAGATATTCATCTGATCCAGGTGTCCAAACGGGTCCAGTTTGGCTTCATTAGTGGATTGAATCGTCTCCCAAAACTTTGTAGTCTTATTCAGATTCCTTCATGTGCTCTTGACGTATGGTCAATCAAAATGTGTGTTTTGAAATTGTGCATTGGTGTCTTTGTATATTCAGTCCAAGTCTTTATTTGCCCTGTACCAGGTGTCACCAGGTAAACCCACAGGTGTCTTTCAGTCACATTGGGGTTTGTCTTAGATGTCCTCAGTTAGCTGGTAATGGTTACTGATGATGTTTTGGCCTCCCTACCACAGCTAAATAGGTTTGCAGCTGACCCATCCTTACAATGCTCCCAACGGTGCATTTTTGGATGTTATGTTTTTAGGAGAAATTCTTATCCCTAACGTACTTTGGGTATTGGCTTTTTATTTTCTTTTAATCTTTCCCATAATTGCAAATCACATTGAATTTGCATCACAGATAAGGTAAATGAGGAATGAATAATGAGTTCCCAAAGGAATGATAATGTTTTATCTCCACTTAAGACCATAAAAATGTTCAGTCAAATTTAAAAACTGGAGGCCTGGGTTGAATACTTGGCATGGCTGTCCTTGCTAACAGAAAAGTACTTAATAAAGTTTTTTGTGACTATTTTTTGTATCATTCAACTCATAAAATAGCAATTGAAAACAAAATGTTCTTTGCAGAAACGTTATGGTTAAGAAGCTTTAAAATCTTGGGATTTTGAATACTTCTGATCGCAATATGCTGTATGTCAAAACTAGAGCCAGATGCTATAAGCTCTTTTTCTTATCAGTGTTATTTCCTCATCAAGTATACTATGTTACATTTTATCCCTGTGGAGATGAAAAGCTTCAGCAATTGTATTCAGAAGCTATGCGGTTACACCCAATAAAATGTTTCACTTTCCGTTTTACGTTCTGGTTTCTCTTTTCTTATCTTAGCACCACATCCTTTCCAGAATTGCGCAGTGCTCTGTGTTAAAGAGCTCAGGGATAGTGAGGAGTTTATTTTTGGCATCAGCTTTTGTCTTTTTGTTTGGATTAGTTGCATTTGTCTAAAAAGAGATGACACCAATGTCATCTGTCAGGTGACGGAAACCCCAGCCGAGAGGCCAGCGTTTCCAGCTGTGTGGTTGTGTTTCATAGTGGAGCTTTGTGCATGGAGAAAAGCACTGTGGAGTGCTTTGTGTTTGAGGCCTGGGTCTGTTAGGTGGGTGGGAAACCACAGACTTTGGAGGAGAAAAATTTCTTTCTGCAGGGGATCAAAGTAAACCTCCTGAAAAACAAAATCCTTTATAACCCCCTAAGCCAGTTTGCAAGTTATAGCCTGCAAACCAAATGTCTATTATCAACCCCTCACATTGACTTACAAGTGTAAACTGAAGTGAATGTTCTGGAAACTTACTGTACATTCATGAGGGAAGCAGTTAGATTTCAGTTCTGCTTCCTGTTTGAGGTGGTCATTTAAGTTTGCTTACAGTTCATGTCCTATGATGAGCTCATTACAGAAAATGCTACTTGGCTACAAGATCAGACTCTTCAGATGTGAGTGACATTTCCTTTCAGTCTTTAGGACTGAGTTGCTGTTTCCTGCCGGAGCTAAGACTGTTAAGAATATGTAAAGGAAGATGAAGAGGATATAACCATATAAAAAAATATGACATGTTTACCTAAACTTTCTAATACATCAGTATATTTAGATCTGTTTACATCTTTACCCCTGGAAGAAAAACATGTAATGTCTGACTGCAGAATGAAAACAACTCTGCTGATTACTGACTGCTGGTTTAATGGTGTTTCTTGACAGCCTCTTAGATATGATAAGCCCTAGTCTGTTATTTTGAGAGGGCTCTTCCTCATCCTCAAGACAATCCTCATTAAATTCCACAAATTTAAACATACTACACATGGGTCAGAAATGCTGGAAAACTTGCCAAATCTATTAACTGTCCTCACCAGTAACTGTTAATGTACCTTGAACTTTTTCAGATTTTCTCTTGCTGCATCCACAGACTTTATTATTGTGGTTTAATGACGTAGACAGACACAAATTAACACAAAACTAAAATCCAAACCATGCATTTCTGTTCGCACATGTTGTTCAAAGTTAAATTTTGCTCTTATTTTGGCATCTTTTTCCACATGTCGACTATGTCCACTAAGTAGTTTGGGGGAAAGTACAAGTGAGACGTCCGATGACTTTCTTTCTTCATGTCTCCTTATGTTCTTTTATAAAGGCTAGATTTACGGAGCGCATGACTAAAGGTTGTCATGGTGACAGATTCTGCTTTGGACCTCTAGGCTCCTTCATTAGTTAATCTCTTCTTGCTCCACCTGTCAGTTTAAGTAGACAACCATGTTGTTGCTTGATTTGTGAAATACTCAGGTAACACAGTTCTCAGTGAGATGTTTTATGATCTAACCTTACTTCAAGCCTTTTCTTGACCTTTCAGGTATCATTGTGATGCTGTTTCTTTCAACATTGTTCCCTTGCAAATGTTTGATGCCTTCATAGAATAGAAATATATGGATTAATAATGAGGATAAATTACATTCAGGTGGGTTCTATTTGTTCTTTGCTTTTAATTCAGTGGTATCAGATAAAAAGGGGTTGAATAAAAATGCATGCCATACTTTGCAGATTTACATTTGAAAATAAAATCTTGAAAATCTTGTTTCCGTTCTGCTGTGAGATAACACTGCCATTTTAATTAATCAGCCTCACAAAGAAAGTACAACGACAAACCAAAACTTGCTATCAGAAGCCTCATCGGGAAACCTACAGGTTTGCTGAATTAAGACAAGAGTAAAATAAAAGCTACATCTATTTCAGTATTCTCCGGTTTAAAAATTGAGTGACTGGAAACTACAATCAGACCAGGGGTGGGTTCTGATTATAATGCCTGTATAAGGTATTTGTTGCTCTGTTCAGGTCTGTGCACATTCGTCACTGTGGTGCTTTCATTGTCTCCAAGTTTTGAAAGTTTTCATGCATAAACAAAATGACATGAGGAAACCAAAGACTTTGCTGCACCGCAGACACACTGACTAAGCTGCTTCTGCATCTCTAGCTTTTGTAAGAGTCAGATGTGAATTCGGTCGATGATGATGATTGACTTGATTGACAGATGATTAACTTGAAAAATCAGTTTGCAATTTAGGGGAACCTGTTGGGTTTACTTTGCATTGCAGAATCAGGGTGACTGAAGACAGACGTCTCAAGGGAGGAAGAGCTCACAATGCTCCGCTGTTGGCTCCTTCAGGAGCAACAAGGTTACAGAGAGCCAACTCAAAGCCCTCCAATCTGCTGGAAGGAAACGTTTGTGTTTAATGTAAATGAAGCGGAAACAGTAGCGAGACACTGTTGACGTTTTTTTTATCATTATACTGTTTCACACTTTTTTCATCTGCTACATATAGCTGCATGTTCCAGATGTACCGATGTGGTTTAGGTTGTGAGTTTGCTTTTACATCTTCTCAGGCTTCCTGTTTGAATGACGTAAATGATTTCCTCAGAACGGCATCAAAGGTTTTTTTCTTTGAAATTAACTCCTTTAAACATCAGACATTTCTTAATTATTTGCTGACCTTCAGACATTGCATGAGGTTATCTTGAAGTTACGTTAGCTGCAATAGCTACTGCATTGCTGAGCAGCATATGCTTTAGTTGTTATGCATGAACCCAGTGTCATGGAAACATATCAACGTGCAAAATGTCATAAAGTTGGAAACTACCAAACCAAATGCTAAACTGGTGAGGTGAAGGCAGGTAGAAGAAATTTAAAATAGCTTTAATCATAGGAAGGAACATGGCAATTGAATATAACCCAAAATGTATCAACAGGAAGCACAAAAAACCCCAATAAGGCCGGATGTGGTAACCCAACAACAGATAAGGCAATGACTAAAGAAACCTTGGCTTTATATTAAACTGAAGGAGCAAAGAAGCAAAGGTAATTTGAGGGCACAGATAAACAAATTAGAACCAGAAGGAGCAAAGTGAAAGCAGAAAGTAAAAGTAACACCAACATGGCAAGACTACTGTCTGAGACTGCAGACATTAAGGAGGAGCAATGATTTTAGTGAAAACACATCCTTCAGATATCAAAACCTTCACAGACCCTTAAATTGGAAAAATACTGATCTTTCACAGTCAAAAGGATTCAAAAATAGTCGATTCTTGCTAAATGCACATAAACTGTTTCTGTTTCTAATGCATATTCACCCTTGCATTTGTGGTTTTTGATGCAAAAGCTTGACAGAGATAAAAGCTGAATACCTGCATGAAGTTGTGCCAACTTGTTGCCAGTATCAGAGTCTGGAATTTTCGGGAGGTTGGCCTGCGGTCAGGAGAAACAGACACACGACTAAAACTTGCATAACAGCCACAGCCTCACCACACTGAGTACTGAACTATTCTTAAATATTCTGGAAAATATTCACTATTTTTTAGTGAATAGGTTTTATCTGACAGAGTTTATTACATCAGAGGCCAATTTGAGCCTTTGGAAGAAGATTGAGCTTTAATCTTGGAATAAAATTAGTGAAGGTAAACTGTTGTGCATTTTGATTTTGATTTTATGTCACATGTAGCCATTCCATCTTCATTTTGTACAGGAAATTTCTTACACCTGGTTTTGTAAAAGCAGTGAGTATTACTAAAGTTTGCCACTTCTTATTTTAAACCTTTCGATACATATAAAAAAAATCTTCCTCTTGAATTTGCTGGAAAAAAATTCACAAATTGTGATCTGAGTTAAAAGATAAAATCAAGAAATAGTTTGGGAATGGACTTTGGATTCATTTACGTAAAATATTGTTTCATAGGAAATGGTTTTGAATTCAAAACTAAATCTCCTTATCTATTGGTCAGCTTCCTTCAAATGCTTTGATTTGCATTCTTTGTGTTGTAATCAGGAGTAAACAATGGCTATTGTTAATCTGGAGTAACCAAGCTCCAGAACACAACTTTTTGATTGCCTTTAATTGCCAGGATTTCCTCCACTTTATGCAAAAACATTGATTACTTTCTCGGCTTCCCTTGAATTGACGTTGCTGACTTTTAATGTTTCATTGAAATAATATGAATAATTCAGACATCCCCTAAAACAGCGTCTCACAACCCTGGTCCTCAATGCAGCCTGCATATTTTACATCTTTTCCTGCTCATGTAAACCTGATTCCAGTAGCTGATTATCAGCCTGCATCTCAATCAGGTGTGTTAAAGCAGAGAAACACCTAAAACATGCAGGGCAGTGCGCCCTGAGGACCAGGATTGGGAATCAGCTCTAAAAGACTGAAAAGGTGTTTGAGGGGATTCCTTAAAATGTGCAAATTTCTCCCAGGTTCCTTTGTGATCAACATTCAACGTTGGTACAGACGAATGCTGAACTTTGACTGGTTAAAATATGGCATGCACTTTTATGAGACTATCATGAGCATAACCTATTCGATCCTCTCACTAGTTTTAGATCTCTGCTTGTCTTTTCTCGTGCCTGAAGTAGAAATCAAGTGTTAATTATTCTGGAATAATCTGAACCTATCGGTATCTGGCATTGCTCAACTTATTAAATAACTTTCTTGACTGGTGTGGATCCAGAAATACTTCATGCTTCTTCCAGTGGATTGTGAACATTACTGAATGATTGTTGTGTCTGTGTTGAACTGATGTGCACTGATAAACAGAGAACATGTCACAGAATTGCACCATCAGCTGTCTTTTTATGGAACTTCAGCAGTTATGTTGAATATTCATATTCAACAACGCACTGATGGGACTGAGGCTGCAGTGAAAGTAACTCAAAATCGGAGTCATCATCACAGATTTTTCCAAAGAGGTTTTTCTTCTTCATTCTTCTCCTCTATTGTCAACTGTGTCTACCACAGGTGTCATATGAGGGAAACAAAGCGCTTTGCTTTGTTGCCCCATCCAGTCCACTATTGTGAAGGAAACACTAAATGGGACAAAATAACAAAAAAAGTTGAACATATATTGCTATTCACCCTCTGAAATTCAGCACTTTATGGAGCCACCATTTTGCTGTAAGTTGCTTTGCATAAGTTTCTATGAGCTTTTCAAATGATGCTACTGGGATTTTTTGCACGTTTCTCAAGACAAAGCAATCAAGAAAGGGAGATCTGACATCAAACATAAGAATGACTAGTAGTTGGTTAATGTATTCCCAGTACTTCCAGTACTTCATGCACTGTTATAAACATAAAATGCACTAGATAAGGAAAGTAGAAACTGGATTGGTTATTCAAGCAAAGTCGAATAACAGTATACGAGCTTGTGTATCCATTACAGTTTATGAGGCCAATCTAAAACATGAAATATTAACTCATCAAACTGTAGTTAACAGATGTCATAGTTCACAAACTTGAGCACCAGACGTTAGATATAGTCTAAAGCAAGATTAAACAGAAGAATGAGCGACGAGAACTCTTGTGGTCATACCAGACCATGAATAAAGACACATCTCTGGTGGGGTGGACATCCAACCCTGACCACAAGGGAACAGTGCTGCTGTGTCACGCCAGGCCTTATGAGCAGGAATGTAATGACTGTAATTATAATAATAAAAACGGCATTATTTTCATTTTCGTCGTTGTCTTATTTTGTTTATCTTGAAGCAGCAAAGCGTGAGAGAGAAAAGCCAAACTGTTCAAGTTGAGGCAAGATCAAGTCTGTGGTTTCTATTCTTTACACAGCTCTGCTACCAAGTAACCGAAACATTTCTTGTCAAACCTCAATGAGGCTGAAATCTTGGTTAAAAGTAAAGAGAGGAACATTTTTTTTAATCACAGAAACTGAATATTGTAAAACTTCCCCCAAAAAACAACAAAACAGAAGACATGAAACTTTGGCTATAGAAATATATTTTTTAGGCTAAATGTAATTTCCATATATAATAATGTTATCCTTATATAAGCTGTACTTGAAGGACGTTTGGAAAAATCACGTACAGTAAATTATTCCTGTTTTAACATGTCGGACGAAAGTCGTTTATTGATTTTGTTCCTGAAACGTTAAGCCCCTGGAGTAAATTTGGTGACAGCAATACTCCAAAGAGGGGGGGGGGGGGTGTCTGGGCCTCCCTTCTGAAGCTGCTGCCCCCGCAACCCGACCCTGGATAAGCGGAAGAAAATGGATGAATGGAGAGTTTTGATGAAACTCTGGGACAGAAACAGACACTGCTTAGAGTTTTATACTCTGTCAGTCTGCAAGTAACCCCAAAGTCATCTGCCAGGTCTGCCCATCAAGACCTTCATATAATGAATTAATAGAAACTTCCATCATTCCCATCTGTGAGAAAGTTTTCCCCTGGTGTTTAAGTTCTCTGTGCTGCCCCTTTTATTGCTGTAATCAGTTCGGCCCCAAAATGTATTTGGTCGTTCAGGTATCAGTCATAGACGAAGCAACTTTCACCTGCAGAATAATAAAAAAAACCTGTCTGTGCCGTTTGAAGGCTGCCACATGGTGGTGCTGTTTGTTCTTTAATGTCCTGTACACTTTCACTGATCCCGTGTTTCTGGCGTGTTTGATTTGTTTGTCCATTTCCTGTTAGCTTCCCCTAGTTTCCCTCCTGTAGGCCTTTCAGAATCAAGTAATGACCCTTCAAAGTTTATGTTTTTACTGATGGTTTCCTACATTGTCCCTGTTTGAAGCTGTCTCTTGTTAAAGTTTTAATGCTACTCGGTGGGTTTTTTCCCTCTAAAAACCATTTCCTGTCACTCTATTCTGTAAAGGTTCGGATGAATATCGTTGCTTGTGTGACAGATGGGAACAGATGGGGAAGTAAAAAACTCACAGCATATAGATTCATAAACTTTTTATTTACAAATGAATGTTAAGTGACATTTACAGCAGATTGGGAAGGTGAATGCATGTGTTTTATTGTTCTACTACATGTTCTTATTGAAACACAACATAATGTCACACCACTAAACTACATTGAGCTGGATTTTATTATATTATATATGTGTGTATTTTATTACACACTGCTTGCAATGAACTTACATAGTAAATTATTTTGTTAAGCAAACTGATCTAAAACTAGGAGCAGGCGGGAAAGACAGTGGAGACGTCTGTTCATCTTAAGGCCAAACAACTCTCACAAACTAAGTATGTTCTTAATTAACACACTTTTAAAAAATATCATTGTGAGATTTGGGAATAAACTGGAGAAAAGACCACTGAAGTACCAGGGGAACAAACTGCAACAGAGGAAACTCATAGAAACATTAAACTTTTGTAGGCTTTTATTTCCTTTCTTGTTCTTATCATAACTGGCAGTTGTCAGTTTTTATAAAAATTAACAGCGAGCACTATTTGTCTTTTATTCTCTGAAACAATATTTTGCTAATCATCGTTGAATTTGTAATTTAAATAAGGAGCCTCAACCCCATTTTGTTTTATCATTAACATTTTCAGAACACAAACACTTCATTTATAACCTCTAGCCAGCTCTGATTAAAAAAGAAAACATTCAAAATTTCCTTGCAGAATTAATGATGAATACAAATCAGAATTTTTTGACTTACCTTTTTTTCTTCTCTAACATTTTTCTTACAAATCTAAATGGTTTTGTAATTGAAGGTAATCACAAAAAAATACCACATTTATGATTGATGGAAAACTGAAATGATTAGAGACATGTGGACTGAAGGCTGTAGACTGTGACTGCATGGCTTTGACTCCCAGTTGGGCTCAAATCAGAAAAGGCCTCACAGACACAAACAATGGTCTCAATAAACTGATATATATTCATTTATCTTATGCTACTGTCTCAAAACCATATGTTGTATAATTGTGGCACTGAAACAAAGTACAAAAACACTTATTTAGTTAAAATGTAAAAGGAATAAAAATAAAAAAATAAAAACAAATCACAGCATATTCAATGTTTTCTTTAGTTCACCAGTGTAGATTGGTCGCCAGAAAAAGGAAAAGAAGAAGCTTCTAAGAAAACTGAGCTCTCAGTTCGATGTTTTGGTACACATGCTGCTGTTGCCGATACTTAACATCCACAAGCAATAACAGAATAGGATTTAGGCAACAGTGGAAGTAACGCACAGCAGAAGCTACAAGCAAAGCTATGTTCAGAGATGTTTTACATTGATATACACTATTGTCGTACACCCAATCAGTAATATTGTACGGTGTCCAACAGAGAAAGAGAACTGCAACAACAACTACTACAACTATGAAAGCTCTCTGATTTTGAAGGCCTTTGGTGCCACACCGCAGCTGCCACACGATGCAGAAGAAGCAAAAGACCAGGACGACTAAGAGAACCACAAATCCAAATGTGTATTGCAGCCCTAATAAAAAGGTATGAATACGGACATCCATATGATTAATACATGTACTTTTTTCGTGTGCCATTACTGTATAGAAGATCCAGTCAGGGACAGAGAGGAGAATAGAGATGATCCACACAATCACACAGCAGGCATGAACCACCCAGGGCTTCTTCTTCATGAACTCTTTGGTAGAAGGAATGATTGAGAGGAGGTAGCTCACACTGATGCACACCAGGAGTAAACTCCCACAATATAAATTCATCTGAAAATAAAAAGAAATCAGTCACATAAAGAGATTCTCACTTTTTCAGACCGTGTTTCTTACTATACAGCACTTACCCTGAAAACACTTCCAGAGAGCTTGCAGAGGAACATCCCAAACACCCATCCAGCATCACTGACAGACTCCACAACCCAGAAGGGCAGCGTCACCAACAGCAGGATATCTGCCACGACTCGGTGAAGGATGAAAGTGTCTGTTGTGCTCCAGACCTTTCTTCTCTTTATCAGTACACCCAGCAGCAATCCATTCCCCAGGATCCCCACAACAAACACCAGTGAGTACACAACTGGGATGAACACATTTACAAAGTTTATAAACTCTGTCATGTCACAAATTTCATCTTTATAGTCTTGATCATAAGAATAGGTGAAATTATTCACATAGTCAAGCCACCATGGATCTGATGACATCATAGGATCTTCCATAATGCACACCTGTAAAGAAGAGGGAAAGTGTTTGGCTTGTTTATTGTCAGAGTAAGTGCTGTTTCTTTAAGTAAAGGAACCATAAGAGGCCATGCTGAGTAGCATCAGTCAAAATAGTGAAGGAAGGATTGTTGTGCATAATTGCAACAGAACATTAGTGAAAACCACCTTTTTTCCTGTATAGCATGGCATTTTTAAAGAAAAACTACAATTCTCCTTTTGACATCCATCTGTAAAGCCAGTTATTCCAGTGAAACAAACACAATCCTTAAACTGTACTTTGAATATAGTCCAATCAGTATTGATCTAATCCTGTCCCAGTTCATACGATGCACTGCAGACTTTGCATATTACTTTGCACACAGTTGAGAGACTAAAGATGGCTTAACAGTTCTAAAACTACAAGCTGTTAGCTATTAAAAGTGAGGTATCAAAGTTCACTTCACACAGTCGCATGAAAGCCTTGTCTGGGAAAAATTAAAGATTTAAACTGCTCAGTCTGCTTAGGTAAGAATATAGTAAATTATATAAAAGATATTCATCAACCTACTCCTGTCATTGAACTATAATTCTTCCCCTTTTGGTGACATTGGTCTTTTAGAGTCAAGAAGATGATCAATTTTTTCTTGCAGGTCAAGTAGCAAACAGCGTTTGATTTGAAAGTGAAAGCTTTTTGAAAGTGAGGACATTTAATCTGGATTTTAGTCATTTGGTATTTAAATTAAGTTTCAGTTCTCTTTTGTTTAGCCTTTCACAGCTTTTTACTTTGGGGGATTTCACTGTTTCATTTAAAGATTTATATGAATAAAACCGTTGACGCTACACATTTTCAGAGGCCGTGTTAAAGATTTTTTCTTTCACGTTTTTGTAACAATTTAAGATTACTGACATGGAAGTATCATACGCTGCCAGCCTAAAGACAAAAATCACAACAAAATACCCTTTCAAAGCAAAATTTTGCTCCCTCTGCTGCAAAGTTTAATTGAATATAACATAATCAAACTATAAATGCCACTTAAGATTTTGTTACTGTGCTTTAGTATGACCTACATTAACCTAAGATCTAGAAAGACAATAGTTTAGAAAAGTGACCAAATTCGGCTTCAGTGCCCATTAAATAACAGATGAGACAAAGTCAAGAATAGCTACAAATGATGGATGGAAACTGTCCACCGTTCATCATAAGACAAGACACAATCACACAAAATACAGTAAATTAAAAAATATTAATTAGTTTATCATAAAGAATTTAAACTCTGGGAAGAAACTAGGATATGTAGAAAAATAACAGTTTTGTGCAGTTTGCTTGTTGCAAATTGCACAGAAAGATTAACAACGAGAAGATAGAAATAGAGAATTTTTCACTTTTAAGGTGACGCTGAAAGAAAACATCTATATTAAATCTATTCAGTTTATTAATATGTTGATACAGATTATTTTTTACAGATTAGAATTACAGTTATTTAAATCTCATATGTGAGTTTAGTGAAAGTTTTTTTCTGCAAATTCACTTACCAAACTGTGATCTTCAGATGTTGCTGCTCTCAGAACAAGGGAACAAAGACGATATCCTGTTTGCTTCGTAAGGTATTTAGTGATTCCACAAGGGAACTGAAAATAAGTCAGGCTCAAATAGGAAATCACCAAACAAGACTTTTTGTTGTTTTACTTTTCTTCTTCTATACATGCTAGAAAATACATTTCAGATTTTATTGACATTAAGAAGACAAAATCACATGAATGAAAAACACTTAAACTTGAACAAAGAGGTATAAAAAGTCAGGACGTCCGCCATCTTCAGACAGCGTAATCTCCACATTAACACGATCCTAAATAATCTGATCTTCCTGCTGTTTTCCATGTCTAATAATTTTATAGCTTTTCAATAATTAAATAATTATTTAATGCATTCAGCACATCATCACAACAATGTTTCTCCATCATGATGTTTACAACTGTTATTGAGAGCTTTGAACTTAGAAGTAATTCATGTGATGAGTTCAGAAGACACACGGTTACATCAGGGGTTTGCTAATTGCTGCTGCTGCTAGTCTGGAGGAGCTGAGTGTGGGAGGGACTTACAACAGGAAGCTGTAAGTCAAGTTGTTGATCTATCACTGTTTCTATACAATCTGTCAATCTGCCAAAAAAATTGTTTCTAACTGGTTACCAAAAATGTTGCCACAGAATATAAATAAATAATTAAATAAATAAATAAATAGATAAATAAATAAATAAATAAATAAAAATTAGAAAATTATTGAATCTTCTCTAATATTTATTTAACCATTAGTTGTTGGACAGCCACACAAGACGGTTTTTAAAGTTAACACAGCTCTTTTATTTGAGACCAACTTCGTTTCATACCTCAAAATGAACGTTTCAAATATGGGAATAGACACTGGTCACTCTTAAATTATAACTGAAGGAATTGTCTGTGTGTGTAGGGAGTTGGGGATCTTAAATTTTTTTATAAGACATAAAAATTGTTGGACAGAAAGATTTGTGTATGTCAGGAATTAGTTTTTAAACTTGGAATAATAGTTTCTAGGATTGTTAATTGTAATTCTTCCCCCACCCCCGATCAGTTGTAAAAGGAGGTTTCATTTTCATGTAAATGGATTATATAAGAGACTGACAGTGGGAGTGTTTATAAGCTTCATACTCACAGAAACCTTTCTTCACCTTTCTTAACATTTTAACGGAAACTTGAGGTTGAAGATGTGCTTTGTTTTTTTTTTTTCCACTTTGTTTCAGTTTCCTTCAAAAGAGGTTTTAATGATTTCTTCAGAAACGGCAGCATGTTGGGCTTCGTTTGAGTTTTCTTCCAACTGCAGATCTCCTGGAAAATTCTTTCAAACATGCACATATTCATATGCTCAGGGTCTCTAATATTAAAACCCAACAAAACTACACAGCTTTTGAAATTCTGATTTTCTCACATTTCACTTACAGTACTTTAAAAAAATAACTGATTTATGCAATTTTGAGCAAATATAGGAAAACCTTTTGCAAATCACAAGTTTTAGAAAACAAAAAAGGCCAGAGTGAATATTTTTATTCAAAAAACAGATTAAAAAAACAAAGCAGTGTAAATCTTCCATATCTCTGATATCAAATTGTTAACCATCTTTACTTTCACTGAACACAAAAAAACACAAAATCAAGGATAATATGAAGCGTGAATGTTCTTTTAAATGAATATATTATTTTAATACTTTTCGATTCTTTCAACTTTTTCAAGATGAAATACATACTTGACGTGTAATATTCTCACACATACATTCATTACTAAATACCTCTAAAATAAACAGTTAAAATGTTTGTGGATGATTCTAAATGTGTAGGTAGACATGCATAATAAAAACAGATTCAAATGGCGTTTTTCTTAAGAACTGGTGCTGGCTGTGTTCTCTCTCTCTTGGAGTTTGGCTTCAACTCCAGATGAAAAATGTGGAATGAATTAAGAATGTTCCAAACAACCGCATATGTCTGAAACTGATTTAAAAAAAATGTTCCATCATCTTCACCCTGCAATTGAGCCAAAGTTTCTCTCCTTGAAAATATTTATCTTTCTGCATTCATGGATCAGAAAAACAGGCTAGCTTATATCCACATTTCACAATTTATTTACTATAGACTGCAAAAAAAACCATTATAAAAGTAGCACTACATTTTTAAGCTGTTTGTTTAAAAATTAAAATAATCTTGTCTTTGAAGGACTACTGCTATCAAACAAAACTGTATAATAAATGTGTTTTTAATATTATTTCATCTGCTTACAAAATATAACAGAATCAATTTATTCACCACAAACAGAAACTGTGATAAAAAAGCATCTGGTTCAGTGTGATTTGATTTCTGCTTGAGACAATTTGTCATTAGCTTTCAATTTGTCTTGCATTATATGAGAGAGGAATCTGCATACCTCTTAAATCTCAAAGTGAAATCCCTTGTTTTAATTTGTGCAGCCTGCATCAGCAGAGAGATTCCGAACTGTTTTCGGAGCAGATGTGTCTTCTTTGTAACATTTCAGAAATAGAAAATTAGAATCAGAATCACCTCTGTTCACCTAGTTTGTATTAACAAACAAGAATTTTGACTTTGGTTTTCAAGACTTTGCAACATAAAGACAAAGTCTAAATGTGTAAACTGTAAAAGAAATAACATTGGAGTAAATTAAAAATACATTTTGTTTGTGTTTGCAACCAATTAATTTTTCTACTTAATGAAAGGAAAACAGGAGTTTTAAGTTTAAGAGAAATTACATCATTTATTTCTCCACAACCTTTTGTGATATTTATGTTTGGATATTTGGCTGTTCCTTTAGACAAAACTGGTAAAACCTATTATATTTATGCCTCTGATGATGAGTACATTGAGGCTCCTCAATCTAGTCTTTCAGAGTTCAATGGTGTTTGAAGCGTCAGCTGACTCAGACCAAAAGGAAGATTCAGATTTTAAACTAGTCTTCAGCTTGCAGCCCATAGACCTCAGGATATTCAGCAGCTGATGTTGAAACTTCAGCCCTATGAAGGCGTACAGGATAGGATTGAGGCTGCAGTGAAAGTATCCCAAACTCTCCGTCACCAGCCGAGCTATCTGCAGAGAAGTTCTTGTTCCACATGCTGTTCCACTATCGTTGTTTTGGTGAATTGTGTCCACAATGAGTGTGATATTAAGTGGAGTCCAGCAGAGAAAGAAAACAGCCACCACAGCTATTATGACTTTGAAAGCTCTCTGCTTTCGAAGGCCATTAATGCCACATCCCAGCTGCTTCAGGATGAAGGAATAGCAAAAGACCAAAACAAATGAAGGAAGCAGGAATCCCAAAGTGTGGTACAGCCACCGGGCTGCCATTCTCAAGGTATAGAAATATTCTGGGTTAATCTTAAAGTAGTTATGAACACACTCTGTTCTGCTTCGTCTCACATCTTCCACGGCTTCTAAAAAGTACCAGTCAGGGATGGAGAGGATCAGGGACACTAACCACACCACCAAGCAGCTGGCTTGCACCACCCAGGGCTTCCTGCGAGTGTACATCTTGGTAGAATGGACGATGAAAAGGTAGCGGTCCACGCTGATGCAGGCAAGGAGGAAAATCCCACAATACAAGCTGATCTGAAAGAAAAAAGACAGCAAACACTGAGACATACTTGTACTTTCAGCTAATACTCCTCACTGTATGTTCTTACTGTAAACACGGCTCCAGTGATCTTGCAGAGCGTGGTGCCAAAGGGCCATCCAGCCAGACTCGCAGACTGTGCAGCCCAGAGCGGCAGCAGCAGCAGCAGCAGGACATCCGCCAACGCCAGGTGGAGGATGAAGGTGTCTGTCACGCTCCAGGTCTTCCTGTTCTTCAGTAGCACGGCTATCAACAATCCATTTCCCAGGATTCCAACTACAAACACCACTGAGTACAGGACTGGGATGAACACCGCCTCAAAATCCATACTCTTGGTCAGGTCGCAAACATCAGCATCCTCGTAACTGTTGTCTTCATAAAACGAATTGTTGCCATAGTAATCGGGTAAATCATCTACAAGATCGCCCCACCATGGATGTTCATCTGATGATGTCACAGCAGCTTCCATAATTCACATCTGTAAGAAAGAAAAATTGTTTTACTTCTTAGTTTTGGTTTGTTCATCGAATTCTGAAGTAAGAAACCGACCATGAGATGTATGAAAAGTCTAAGTGGTCGCCCCACCATAGATTTATCTCAGCAGAAATCAGATCTGAATCCATGAAATGTTTCAGTTTAATTTGTCTCTTGACAAATTACACTGGCAAATATACATTTGCCTGAGGTTTGGGCCATAGAGGGGCAAAAATGGCTAGAGCTAGAGTTTTCCTCCCACCATTGGTGATTCACTAAGATATCAGTACTGGGAATCCTGTCCAGTTTACAGTTGAATGAAGAGTTCAGTGCACTATAGAAGCAGAAACCAAGAAGAAATTGAGAAGTGAAAATGGTCCACACATCAAAATGAAATATGGGTGGCCACTATTAGCAAAGAAATGCAGATCTTACAGTAAATGTTAACTTTAAGTAAAATTTTTATGATAATGAGAAAAGTCTAATAAATGTTTATTCCTTGAAGCAGAAATGACCCCATTGGTTTATTGCCGCCACTTTTTTTTATCAATGGTGTTGTTTCACCACAGAATCAAAAATCTACATTAAAATTTATAACAAACTAATGTCTTAAAAATATCCCTCACTCATTTATTGCACCTATTATTTTGAGCTCAAAGTTAAAAGGTCTTTCCCAGGAAACATTGGTGACGTGAAGATAATGGCCTCTTCACACAGTCAAATAGAGAAAGCTGCAGTCAGTATAGAACTACTAGTTCACTTGTTGTGAATGTTTTTGAACCACAGGAAGAATCCAGAGAAACCACAGAAAAACTGTGAAGCAAAATTCACACGGAAAGACCTGAAGCCTTTTTCCAACTGTGACACCACTTCAATACAACCTGTGAAACTCTGTGTAGTTTATTCATTATTGCTATTATGTTTACCTTAGTTTGAAATACCTAAACTGAAAGAAACAACCTTTTTTTTAAATCAATGACAGAATTTCATAAATTAATTTAAGTACTAAAAGAATCCGATCTGAGCATTAAAAAATAAACACAGCATAAATTATCTTACCAAACTGTATATTGCTGGATGCTGTATGTCACACAAACTGGGCAGAAATGACTTTGAAAGGATTCTGGATGACTTACAATAGAACTGAAGGAGGAACTATCAACTATCCATTCAAAGAAGGAATCCCCTTTTGACCGACACCACAAACGGGGAACTTTTGTAGATTTCTTAAAGCCTTTTTATTTACCCATATTCTACAATTGACAAAAATAAATTAAGGTTCATATTTTCCTCCTTAAATTGGATGGTTTACTTGAGATCCAGAAACCAGTGCTGCTGTGTAATCTTGAGTTTTATTCCAAACAGCAAAAGTAAGCACAAAGAAGCAAGAAGGTATTTACATTTTATCAATTGATTTTAACTGGAAGAAGAGCTGTGGAAATTCCTGAAAATGGTGCCATGCCAGACATAAAGGAACAAGTAATTCCTCAGTTAGTAGAATGTGGGTGTTGCTCAAACCACACAAAAATCACAGAGCTGATGTTCTGCTTTACCCAAGTGTGAGAAGAATGTAATGACAACCTGTCCAAGGTGTTCAATTTTTTATGAACAAAGACAGGAGACAACCTTATATTTTATTAATTTTTTATTTTAGTAATTATCACTTCACATTATTCTAAAGCAGTTTTCATGCTAAACTGAATCAAACACACTTTTTAAGAATAAAAATGTTTTTATTCTGCAATTAAATGTTCAATATAAAACTAATGGAATCAAATGTAGCAAAAATAAAAAACTATGTACAAAATGTCCTTTAAGTATATACAACATTGTAACAATGTAACTCAAGTCACCATATCTTACAAACCGGTAGCTGCCTGGTTATTAGAAGATACAAGAAATATCATGTTTCTTGTTGACTTATAACAGATGTATGGTTATAAAACATATCTGGTAAATACAACTGTCCTCCGATGTAAGATAGTTCATCACCATTTTGAAGAATTTGTCCTCTTGTCAGTTTTTAACATGTTTGAGAGCCTGTTTTGTAAGATCAGTTTGCATATATATA
>CAEGAF010017737.1:0-25021 GCA_903067075.1 Micropoecilia bifurca
CCCCCCCCCCCCCCCCCCCCCCCCCCCCCCCCCCCCCCCCCCCCCCCCCCCCCCCCCCCCCCCCCCCCCCCCGGAGCCTCTCTGCTGCATCAGGGGGGGAAGGAGCCCCTCTGCTGCAGGACGGGGGGGGGGAAGGAGCCCCTCTGATGCACCAGACTGCAGGCCTGGTCTCCGCTGCTTAGTGCTCAGCACGGTTTGGAGGTATTTAATGGCCAAGGTTCACTTTTAAAAATGGTGGCATTTACTGGAATTTGTACGTCATCAGAAAAATCAGCTCTAAGGAACAATAATCTGCTCTTGAGGTGGGTAGTGAATTTAGACAGCAGGTGCACCTTAAGCACAGCTGTCAAGTCTCCCGTTTTGGTCAAGAAACTGCCCTTTTTAATCCCCCTTTCCTGCCGTATCGTTATTTTCCAGTAAACATCCCGTATTGGGCCCCCAGCTCTCATGTTATTTGCACCAGACGGCGACATCTTCCCCGTTTTGTAGCTAAATGAAAGCTACAAAACAGAGGAAAAACAAGCTGTCTGTCATTTTGGCTCGATGTGGATTTGAGGTCCACATTGAAGTCCCTGAAGTCATTATTATTTGTTTTTAAAACTGAAAAAGGCAGAAATTATTCTTATCCCTAAAACTATGGTATCTGCTGATACTGGTAAGTGACACAAGTCTTTCTCTGAAACGTTCTGCAGCCGTAGTCCAACACAATAAAAGACCCTTTTGTAGGGAGAATCACAGAGGCGTCTCCACGCACCACAACCCTCAGCTCTCAGACTAAAGTGTATCTCAGTGTTCATGTTCTCCTGACCGGGTCACCCAGACAAGGAGGAGAAGAATTTGGTTTGCTACCTGAAGTCTAACTAGTTCTTCCAGCTTATTCCAGAGGGAAACTAGACAGGCAGAGGCTGTGAATGATTGGAACAGAGATGTTGGTAACAATCGTTCACGGTTTACGTCCCAGATTCTCATTTGTTATACAAGCACGATTGGGTTCCCTCAAGCTGCTACCTGCCAGAATCTACCAGCACTCTGGGCCCCCAACCAGACCCACAAACCGTCAAACTATGCAAAATCGTGAGAGTCTTTCCCGAACGCTGTTGTTGTTGACATGTGTTTTCAGTAAAGCCGTGTCCACTAAGCAGCAAATAATTTTAATAGAGTACGTTTTTCAAACGGAAAGTAGCTTTTTTTTTCTTCTTCTTCCTTTAAACCATCTCACTCGTGGTGTGTGTGTGTGTGTGTGTGTGTGTGTGTGTGTGTGTGTGTGTGTGTGTGTGTGTGTGTGTGTGGTATTTCCTATTGGAAAAAGAACAGAGTTTTTAGCGCAATCTGATGACTCCCTCTCACAGCCGTGGCGCCGGTAATGAAAACCAGCGCTGCATTCATTGTTGAGACGCCATATTAAACTTGTCAGATATCTTACACACACGAGACTCTGCGTTTTAGCTCATTGGCTGGCCCAGCTAAAGAAACTTTCTAGCAGTATGAGGGGCTGCTTGTTGTCTTGAATCTTCAGACTGACTGATGAAAACTCAGGGTTTTTCTTACAGACACACACATCACACACATATTTCATAGAAACGTCACAAAAGATTGTTATGATACTTGTTTTGGTTTCTAATTCTCCTTTTCAGCAAAGTCCTGAAAAGGCATTTCATCTTGCCTGATGAAATGCCAAGACGTTCAGCCCCTTGTAGACCTAATCTGACCTGGTATCTCTACGGTCATTTGTTGAACCCGTCTGGAACACAGGGGTTTGGTGGGGGGTTGGAGGAGGGGGTCTGCCTCCCACCCCCCTCCATAAATTCCAAGGAAATTGTTCAATTAATTAAGATGATCACGACTCAATTACTACCAGCTGCAGGGCTATTGCAGTTTGTTTTTACTCTAAGCTGCGAGGTCAAAGAAGTCGGCGAGAGCTGCCGCTCTGTCTGACTGGCTGTTTGAATAAGTGCTATTTGATACCCTGACGTCCTTTTTTTCCTTTACAACCCTCCCAGCTTGGAGAAACTGAAGGAGAGAGAGAGATTCTGGAAAAATGTTCCACTGGTGGAAAAAGAAGAAGAAAAAAGAAGTCACACTGAACTGCTAAATGTTAGGGGGGAAGAGGTGACGGCTAATGAAGATAGCATGTGAAAGCAAACTAGTTGAAGTTTAGTTCTTGTCCCATTTTTTTCAAACACAAACCAATAGAATGAATATGTCTTTAAATTTTGAGTTTGGACCAAAATAAGTGGGTCAAGAGCACATTAGTATGTCCTTCAGCTTTAAAATCATAACATGGTTTGTCTTAATTAAGAGAAACAGATAAAAGTGTCCTCTGCCACTTACTGCTGTGGTAGAAGTCACTTACTTTATGTAAATCTATTAGATTATTATTTAAATTTACTTTATGTAAATGCACACTTATATAACGTTACATAAAGTTTTGGTTGGACCATCACTGCAAGAAAACCTTGACTTTCCCAAACTGCAGAGTTTAATTATAGTTTTGGGTAACACTTTATTTGAAGGGGTGATGACTGAGATAACATCAGTCATGAACATAAAGGAGTCTTTACGAATGTTTATGACAGTTGTCATGAAGTGTCAGACGGTAAATAATGACATTTTTAATGTAAAGTTGCTCTAAAAGTTGCATTAAAAGTCCATTAAAAAGGCCAACTTTGCATTAAATTATCATAATTTACAAAATCATGTAAAGTTGGCACTTCTAATGGACTTTTAATGCAACTTTTAGAGCAACTTTGCATTAAAAATGTCATTATTTACCGTATGACACTTCATGACAACTGTCATAAACATTCGTAAAGACTCCTTTATGTTCATGACAGATGTTATGTCATGTTTATGACAGTGTCATGTCAGTCTTATGCACACGCCTTCAAATAAAGTGTTACCTAGTTTTGTTTCAGTGTCACATTTTAAAGTTGCACTACAGAACATTGCACTGTACACTTAGTTCCGCACAAAAATGTGCATGTGTCGGTTCAAGCAACCATTACAGCCCTCACAGAAACTCCCACAACTACAAGTTGTATTATGGGACAATTAGCCATTACAAAGCATTATGAGATACATAGTGTAATCGGTGTGGTATACTGACACCCCATAATAACAATATATGTTTTGTTTGTAGGCCAGATGAGGCTTGCACCACTTTAACTTGACATATCAAAGTTACTTCCATTTCTGTTATAGTTCTTCTTTTTTCCCATCCCAAATTATGTCTAAGTTGTGTAAAACTTTGAAAAGAGATGCATAGTGCTGAGATAAGATAACACATTTTAGGCATTTAAATAATCTGATAGGTGGAGCAGAGTCCGATTACGCTTTCACACGTCCTCAAACGAACCGGACTCGAGTTTGGTGAAAGTGGATTAAACAGGGCTGGTGTGAACGCAGTCTCAGAGGACACTTCCATTTCATCAGCTCCAAGAATAATTTGTAGCAAATTCTCTGTGTTTTCAGCCAACATGAAGACAATGTGCTTATTATGGCCTTAACAAATTCTTTGTCACATCTGAAAAACAGAAACCCTTACAGGTCAGCACCAGTAAGGGTGGAAATGCAACATCATTTTTGATGTTATTAGTTTTTTGTATCATTGAAGGCGACAGTTATATTTTATTTTGGTACTTAAGTACATTTCAGTAATTTTTCGCCTTTACTTAATGGATTTCAGTCACTGTACTTACTTTTAGCAGAGTCACTTTTAACACAAGTATCCATACTTCTACTTAAGTAACAGTGGTACTTTTGCCACACACATTCATACACCGTAACACACCTTGGGATGTCGACGCCTTGCCACGTCGACATGTCAGAAAAGAAAACTGGAATTGAACTCACAACTTTCTGATTACGACTCTTTGCTCATGTCAGTGGCCCAGTCTCTGAGTGACTGAGCCCAGCGATCCGCTCTGTTCCATCGTCAAGAGGAAGTGGAGTCCTGCATATTGCCTATTTATGAGTGAATGACCGGACCTCGCCATGGGGAGAACTAAAAGATCTTTTCTAATTGGAATTTGTTGGAATTTTGCCCCATAACATAATACTGTTGTATATTATATTACTGTAGGGAAATCATGAAATTCAGAGGTGTAGAGTTTTAGTCACTTGGTGTGCTCATTAAAATGTTAAAACTCCTTTATGACCATTAAGGGAAAGGCATACCTTTTCACTTGAGGTGCTTTAATGTATCTGAACCACTTTGCCAAATTAGAAGCCAAGCAAGGATTAAAATGTAACCCAACCCATATTAAAAGTTCCACGTCCCTGTTGGACTTTAGAATGGCAATCCAGCTCATGTTTCTTTTCTTCTGGAAATTAATTGTCGCTGGAGGTGAGATTTCTTTTCAAAAACTGCAAGACTGACTGACTGACTGACTGACTGACTGGTGACTCGCGGCTGTTGCCGACTGTCGTGTCGGGGCTTGATGAGGAATACGCCTCATCTAGCAACATCTACATTCCTCCGCAACAACTTCACACTGGGTAGTTTTGAGAAATGCGCCACAGACCGAATGAAAATTGTTGAGGTTTCACAGACTAATATCTGGTGTGATTCTGAAAGCACGTCTTGCAAAACAAGGTTCCAGACGATTACGAGCTCACAGTTTGCAAGGAATAAAATATGACAAGTTGAGAGGCTTTTTTTTTTTTTTTGCCTGAAAGCTGATCTCCGGTACTTCTTCTCTCAAAGAGTGGGACTAAATTAATGCTGAAGTCTCTTTCCAGACAGAAGAAAAATGTTTCCATTTGTCCTGGTGACATTTGTCTGCAAACACTTGGCCGGTCTGGGAACCAGCCCAGTCAGTTGGGTTTGGCTGAGCTGGGAGAAACAACTTCCCAACTCATGAGTTTAACCAACTGTAATAGTCCTGGCAGAGAATGATCATTGCAACCAGGATGAGGCGACAATAGACAAATGTAACGGTTATCCAAAAGCCTTTACTTACAGAATGAGGGTTGTGATGTTTGAAGCAGAAGGACCCAGATCTGGTATTGCCTCCAGTTTGTTGTGATTCAGCTTTCTGTCGAAGTAAGAAAACAGAAATAGATCACTAGATTTAGTACATCGAAGGATGGGAAGGTGTTTACCCAGGTTATTATTAACCTGGGTAAACACTGACAACACCAGCATTTTAATTGTCTTACACTTACAGTTCCTTTAAATGCGGCAGTCTGGAAAATAAATTCCTGTCGAGGACTTGCAATTTGTTATGGCTCAAGTCCCTGTGAAAAGAGGAAGAAGTAAACATCAACACACTGCGCTTTTCACAAGCTCCAATCTACCATAATGACCTGCAGAAAACATTACCAGCTTTCTGCCTTACTAACAGGCACAGGCTGGGTTCTGGAATTAAGGTAAACCAAAGTTCAAAACCAACAAAATTCTCCATTCTATGGTCTAAAGTTATGTGAAGAAGATGGTGCATCGTTCATTATGTTTTACACGTTTAGATTGCTGCCAATATTATGGTAATGTGCAAGGACAGGTTAGGGGCATCAGTTTACAGTCCTGCAGTCTAAAGTCATTTTAGTAGATGTTTCCATTTAATTCACACATGAATTTTGAGTGAATTTTAAAATGTCGCAAAGAAATATGAGCCATGTGTCTATCTACTGGTTTGGAGTGAATCAACCAGGCAACGCCAGGCGTAATCTCATCAGATGTTGACGCTACGCATGGCTGCAATAAACAGGAAACGGAGGTCAGAGGTTACTAACTAGCATAGAGCACAAATCTCAGAAAATCCCAGAGAGGTTTTTGGAAAAGTGTTGTAGAGTAGATTGTAATTTTTCCCATCATGTCAACTAACTATTGGTGATGTTTCAAGTTTTCAAGAGACATAGAGAAAAAAATGCAATGCAAATTATTCTAACTGCAGGAACAGCTAATCAGTCATGTGAGGTAAATTACAGGATTACAACAGAATTCCCATTTATGCATCAAATCACATGCAGAATTACATTTTGTACCTTGGTTGTCAGTAGCAGGAATAACTGCTGAAGTTCCTGCTTTTAGAAAGGCACCAATTATATTTCATTAAATTTTTTGGAAAATATTCTGACACCATCCTATTTTCCTCATAATTATTGCACTGTAAGGTAAACTGAGTGACACTGAAACAGGACTTGTTGTAAGGCCCCACAGACTGTGTATTGTGTGTCCATGTATCCGGCGCTGTGTCTTGCTTTTGTCTGAGTCATGTTCGTATTTGGGCTGCACACAGCCCAGGCCCAGGCCCAGGCCCAGGCCCAGGCCCAGGCCCAGGCCCAGGCCCAGGCCCAGGCCCTGCCCAGGACCAGGCCCGGGCTCAGGCTCAGGCTCAGGCTCAGCCCAGGCCCAGGCCCAGGCCCAGGCCCAGGCCCGGGCCCAGGCCCAGGCCCAGGCCCAGGCTCTGCCCAGGCCCAGGCCCAGGCCCTGCCCAGGACCAGGCCCAGGCCCAGGCCCAGGCTCAGGCCCTGCCCAGGCCCAGGCTCAGCCCAGCCCAGCCCAGCCCAGGCCCAGGTCCGGCTCGGTCCGGTCCTGGCCTTGGCTGCGGCTCGGCTTTGGGTTGTGCTCTTGTGTCTGCTGCCTGTTTTTGAAAATGAGCCTTAAAACCAGCAGCAGAACTCTGGCAAGCAGAGCCTCATGCACCATAAAGCGACAGCGTTACTGGCACTGCAGCACACGATCAACGCTGTGGTGCCAGACACTACTACTACTACTACTACTACTACTACTACTACTACTACTTCTTCTTCTTCTTCTTCTTCTTCTTCTTCTTCTTCTTCTTCTTCTTCTTCTTCTTCTTCTTCTTCTTCTTCTTCTCATACCTCCCTCATCTGGAATCCATCAAGAAACTCTTATAGGAGGGGAGCGCAGTGGGGGGACGTAACAACTACTAATGTATTTGTAATGTTGGGGAAAGCGAGAGGAACGCCTTTTGTACCTCGGAAACAACCTGCTGGATTTTCTGGGCCTGTTTTGAAGGTTTCACAAACACATCAGGCAGAGTTTTTCTTACTCTGCTGGAACAAACCCCCACCCCTCAGTTCCCTCCTCTTTTTCTCGCCATGTTCCAACGATAAGTTGTTGTTGTCGTCGCCCTGCCACTGGAGGTGTCCTATCACGCTCCAAAGATAAACCTTGAGCAGAGCCTACACTTCCATTTCCCTCACAAAGGCTCTGAGTGAAGAAAGATAACATGAAGCCTGGTGTACAGGCTGCGACCTGCATCTGCCGAGCCACTGGAAGCTGACAGCCCCACTTCCTTATCTGGCACCGCAAACTGCTTCTCTTTAAGCCGAAAGAGCGAATCGTTACCGTTCACACCGAGAGACACTGGCAGTGGAGGAGTTTACATGTTTGTTTCTCATTTGACAGGATAATAAATAATCAAGTTAGGGGAAAAAAACACAAAAAACCTGGCCCATTTCTGCCAGAACACAATGACATCAGTCTGTTCTTGCAGTCAGTTGTTGTTTGATGCTCAATGGTGTTTGTGTGATTTTGAATGGGCGGAGCTGCAACGCTAATAAAATCCTGCAGTGGGAGGAGCTTAGGACGACCTCCCAGGAGTTCTGCACTTGATCTTTTATGAAGTGTGAAATGTCCTGATGAGAGATGAGCAATAAAGTTTGTCACAATATTTTGTGGTATTTATTGTGGTTAGGGACGCACTAAAATGAAAATTTGGTCCAATATCTTTAGATGTTATGGCAGATAACTGATATTGACTAATATCTTATACAATATAGATATATGTCTAGTGCAAAAACAACCACAGCACTGACATCGCTTCAGTTAAGCGATCCTGAACATGTTAACATCGGTTTAATTTTACCTGACAGAATGATAACGTAAAAAAAATGACTATACATTGATACCACTGTTGATGCCAACATCTCTCATTGTGCTAAGAGTGAAAACAGCTTCTTGTTTACTCAGGTTGCTGTCAGGTTAATGATGTCCGTGTCTGAGAGCCACAGTTATAAAAGCTCCACAAACAAATGCGGTTCTTAAAAAACATACCGATTTTTAACTGGGTTTCTTCAGCAAACCACTGGTGTAAAAAAAATCATTTTTATCACTAAGCCACCACTCAGTAACTTCCCTGAATCATATTTTTGAATTTTATAAAATTTTGCTGACTCTCTCTTGGAACCAACAGTGGGAAAAAAATTCAAAAACAACCATTTTGACATTGCTGTTAGAATTTGACTTTTTAATTGTCAAGATAGATCAAAATTGTAATCCTGGTGAGAATTTTTTTTTTCACAATAATGAGAAACATTATAATTAAGGCCCATCCTCAGTCCATAGAACTTAGATTGATAGAACTTTGTCATTTTTTTAATAAAAATAATACCTTCAGGTATACTTTAGATAAATTGTAGCTTTTGAATTTGATTCATTACCCAAAACCAATGAAGTAGCAAATTTGAACTATTGTTAGCTATAATTCTGGTAGAAATATTTGTTATTCATACTTTCTTTTTTAAATTAACTGTACATTTTTTAAAATACGTACTGACAAAAGCTTTTTTATGTGTGAAAATTATCTAATTTATTTTGACTATACATAAATTAGCAGGACTCCAGAGTGTGGCATGCAGCCAGAAACCAGTCATGGACTAAATCACTGCTAGTTTTTCCTCCATGATTATATTTGTAAGGTTTCCTACTTTTGCTCATATCAATGCCAGAGAAAAGGGGCAGAGAAGTTTTGTTTTTTGGCAGCTTGATTGGGAATGTTAATGCCTTATATATTTATGTTGTAACTTTCTCAGTTTTTGGCTGCCGTGTGGTTGACCACCTGGGGTAAGATGCCAACAGTGGAAAAACATTGGCTTGAATGAGCAACTTGGCATTTTGTGAAACAATGACTGCCAACCTTTCGCTCTGTCTTGTTAATGAGTGCTACTTTTTACTTGTAGTACTTGGTAGATTGATTATAACTATTTTAAAATAGCTCCAGGATCTTTTGCTAGGTCAACATTTTGTACAATTGCAGCTTTGTCCTGCTCGGCCAGTTCTGCTTGTTCAGCTGGATGTGGAACACTTTAAACATTGAATATCAACACAAACAGGGATTTTACGAATCAAATATATGGAGAAACAAAAAGTAGGGATGCCCCATGTACCGGCATTAACATCGGTATTGGTCAGTTTTAGTCCTTAACAACCGATGTTTATGTCCATCTTAATGCCGTTTGTGTTTCTGGTGGTCATGGTGACATCGTCCTGTGTTTAATTGGAGAGAAAAGCAATGTCAGAGGTGTTATTTATTTAATTGTGTCCACAGAAATGCGTATATTGTAAATATCGGTTTTCAGCTACAATACAAATATTAATATCAGATATCTATATCGCCCAATATTTTTTGAGTCCCTAACTAAAAGATAATTTTCCGCTGTTAACCTATTATGATCTAGATTATAATATCGAGGCTATCATCTCATCTAGTGATAGCCTTGATGCTATGGTTAGTTTTTTAGATAGCTTTAGCTTTTTAGCTAACTCTAGCTAAAACGCTGCTGTTAAATTTTTGAGACACTCATATTTTTGTAGTGGAACCTCTACAGGAAATGTTGGACACAGCAGGGCAGTCGCACATTCCCATTGGTTAGCTAGACAATGTAGAACAATATTATAAATATCTATAGAACCATAAAAACTGATGTCTAGTCTAGGCTTCTTAGTCCAACTAATAACACTGTCCTATTAGTTTGCCACTTAAACTTTTTCATTGCATTCTACGGCAAGATGTTTCCACCTGCGTTAATTCAAACAGGCCACAGAGTGACTTTAGGATTGTTTTCATTTTACAATCATTCTACTGTAATTTGCTGTGGTTTTATAACTCTAATGATCTACCAGCAGAAGGTGAAAGGTCAAAGTCGTTTGGTCTGTTCAGAGCCTACGGGTGCTAATTTGTCATATTTTGTAAGAGTCATCCAGACCAAGCAAGGATTAAAATTAAAACAATTAGTGATGGACAATATATCGGCACTAACATTGGTAATGGCCAATATTGGTCATTTTTTACCAGGCCTGTACCGGTCCGATAAATAAAACTGGGTTGATATTAACAACCGATATTTATTTCTGTTAATATCTGATATTGAGATCAGTCATGTCGGTCCATCCCTAAAAATAATTTAAAAGTATTTTATATTACTTTTATAACATAAAAGTATATATTGTATAATGATTTTTTTAACACTCAAGCTAATTTCTTTCTGTACTGAAACAATTTTAGAACATTTTTTTTTCTCCCTTTTCAAATTGTAATTTGAAAACATGTCTCTGTTTTCATTGGCTTAATCTTCATCCCTTTTTTCCCCATCAGTGTGAGTTTTCTGCAGCCCAGCACTAAATGCTCCTCCCTAATCAGTACCACTTCTGGCCCCCGTGTTGCTAATTCAGCAGAAATAATGGGGTGCTGGAAAACAAAGAGTAGGGCGGTTTAAGGGGTTTAAGATGTGCTGGAGAGCCACTCGTAAATTAGCATGCCAGAGTGAAAAGAATTTTTCCCCCTGAGTGGAACTTTACCCCATCTCCTTTTCTCTCAATTTTCCTTGGAAGGCCAGTTTTTTGTTTTTTTTCTGGTTGTGAGGCGCAGGCTGGGTTTGTTTTCTCTGGCAAGTCACAAGTTTCCAGAGCAGCAGAAGAGAAAAACTGGATTTCAGCAGATGCTGAGTCAAGTGCTAAATCCTAACACAGCGCCATAAAATAAAATAAATAAATAAAAAAATCACCAAGGATAATGATCTGTAAAGTAGAAGACAGAGAGGAATATGAGTTTAGAGCTGAGGCTGTGCTGAGGTCCGACTCAGCCTGTGGAACCAGTGGAAAAAAACACACGAAAAAGTTCAACTCTGCAGATTTAGGCTTGAATTCGCACTGAGGCGACCCAATCACTGCAGACTTACTGCACTGTAAAACATCACAAACACAGCAGCTTTGTATCAATTACTTCTAAAGGGAGGGATCAGGTAGTTGATTGTTACTGTAATTACAAACGCTGCCACAACAAAGGCCTGCATAACAAGACAGGAGGAGAGAAAAATAACCTGACGTTAGACAAAACTAGGAATGCACCGATCACACTTCACCTGGCTGATGCCAATATTCTGCAGGTTTGTAGATTAGAGTAGTTTCAAATAAAAAACGATCAAACAAAATGCAAGATTATTCCCATTTCTGCATTAAAGCCAAAGGTCCCTAAACCTTTTTGGCTTTTCTTCTGTGGAAAACTGGCTGATTCTGATCCCTGATTGGTGAATCTGTAGGAGGTCAATCCAACATTTCCAATGTCCACCTGACTAATTAGTGCATCTCTGGAAATGGCACCAGTTTTGATCTGTAGGTCAATAATGCTTTTCAAAAATCTGACAACTTCAATCTCTGGGTGATTGATCGGTGCATTTATGAAAAATCTGAATGATGAATGATAGAAAAACTGAGACAACTGATCTCCGAGTGATCTGTCAGTAATGACACATAAGAGTTTTTTTTGTTATAGTAGTAGGCTATTCAAGTTGACCTTGTATGAAAATTGGTATCTTTAAACCATAACCATAGTAAAAGTAAAAATAAAAATAAGGGATTTTGTCAACACGACTCAATTCTGTGATTTCTTACTCTTTTCCTCTTTGTACTACACTGAGCGCACAAACCATTCATGGTCATGAACGATAGAAACAGTTTCCACAGAAAACAGAAAAACAAACTTGAGAGGACTCACAGCTGAACTGTCCACTCCGGGATCGTGTCTGGAATTCGGCCCCTTTTCACCCGACCGCAGTCAACAAGTTCCCCAAAGCACAGGCAGGGAGGGGGGCAGGTTCCTGCCTGGGCCCCGGATCCACGATCCGGCCCCGCAAACAGCAGCAGAAACGCAGCGAACCTCAGCAGGCTGCGCGGCTGCGGACGGGACGGCATGTTTCTGCCACACGGCCGATCGAACCTCAGCGGCTTTGGGGGGGTTTTAATCTTCGGATCCAAAGTGCGAAACCTTCAGTCAAAAATGAAATGAACCACCTTGTCCCCCAAAAAACGAATCCTTTTATCCACCAGCTCGATGTTTATATCCAATTCCTTCCTCCTGTTCGGATCGAATCTGTGAGGAAGAAAAGCAAAATGTTCCTTTCCAACTTTCCCATCCCAGAGTGGAAAGTTTTTGGTGCCGCTTCTGTCCTGTGCCGGATCCGCACCGCGCCGCACGAGCACAAACCAGAGGTATGCGAGGGGCGGGGACCGCAGGGGCGCATGGGAAATGGAGTCCGCTCAGCGGCTGGCTGGAAATCCAACGTAATAGGTGGAATTTCTCTACTTTTATTATCATTATGTTTTTTTAACACGAGTTGTGTAATATTTATTACTGAGGTTTTCATAATCAAAAAAGCCAAAACATGATATAAATTAAAACTGACCTACTATACTTCTCATAGTAGAAGTTGAAACAGTGAGGCAAACACAAACTCTTCTCAGTTTTATTAAGTCTGGCTCTGCTTTAATTACTAAATGCTATCCTGTTAAATAAGAGTTTACTGAGACTTACTCACTAAATGACTTTTTTTCTTATGCTTTATAAACAGGGAAAATCAAAAACTTTTTAAGGCAAAATGTATACATCTGGGAAAATTTATTTATTATTACAACTTGAACTTTGGAAATTGTAACTTTCACAAAGAAATGGAAGAATTTGTTTATGGAAACAAAACAGCAAGTTGAAAATTTAAAGGAGATACTACTCCTGTATCTTGCTAAATCGAGAAGCTTTTGTTTTAATCGCTATCACGATTCACATCTCATTAAAACCAGTGAGACGTCAAAACTTTCCACTTTGCACCAGTATTTCTACACCAATGAATCATTTAAAAACTTCTTTATGACTCCAGTCTTGGTGTGACGTAAATGTATTACCATTTATAACGATGAAATTTGGAAGAATTTGGCAGAGTATTGAAGTTGTTTGTTTGTGTTTTGCTCCACGTTTTCTCTGTTTGCAGATAATGGCTCTCATTGTGGTTCCCAAAGCAAATGAAAGTGTCTTATATCTCTTTCCAGGCTAAAAGACGTCAATGCCTTCTCATCTGTTCATGGTTGTTTTTAAAATGTGATGCGCTACATCCTGATCTTTCATCTTATTTTATGTTCTACCAAAGTAATGATTGAATTGTAGGTCTGTTAGTGGTTGGGTCTGTCTGTGGCACTTAAAATTTCAATCATCTTTCCAAAAAAATGTTCTAATTCAAGATTTATCAGTCATCCATGATGATTAAATATGTAAAAATGTTCTTTCTCCCCTTTTGCTACAGGGATAGTTGGGGCAGATCTAACTGGCTTCCTTATAGCCTGTTGGTTTACCAGGTTAAATAAAACATGAAAGACAAGTTGCAGCTGGACAAATAATGACCGTATTAGTTAGCTTTGGAGTTGTGAGTTGCATAAGCCACTTGTTAACAATGTTGACGTGCTGAAGTTTTGGTCCTTGAGCAAAGATTCTGCAGAGTCAGACGTCTAATTGAGCCTTTGGCTTCATCTATGGTATGTCTGTGGTTTCTGCCTTACAGGATGGCAAACTTTCACATTTTAATTGCGCTCTTTGCCTTGGATGTGGTATTGAGCCCAAAAGGAGTAAAGCTTTTGTCAGAAATGCCACAGAAAACCAGAAGTACTTACAGAAACGAGCGAGTGCTTCACCTTCGGCAGTTTAACCCAAACTGAAGGGAGAAAGCGGCGCTCGTTGAGTGGTTTGCTGAAATAACGAACTAAATTTGACTAGTTGTATGTGGTAAGGACGGAGGCTGGGTTTTTGTCCACTTCCTATCTTCATAGCATGCAGCAACGTTGCACGTTATTCATAAAAAGCGTTAATTAGACTGAACCTTATTGCAGAACACAAACCAACCTCATTCACCTCAAAGGTAAAGTTGCCAATAAAGGATTGAATTAATATTCTGCTGTTGCTGGCCAGCTGATATCTTCTCATTTGCAAGTTAAAAGATGAGCGGCTTTCTAAATTTCCACATAAAAAGGCCTTTTCATGTGATATTCATACTCAGGCAGATGTGTCGGTTCCCCTCGGGCAAAATGTAGAGCCGGTCGGTTCCTGTTGACCAAGGTTACGCTTTCACCGCCTCGACTACACAAACCTGCTGGCCGGTCCACCAACACACAGATGAAAGCAGCACTCTTTTAAATCCACCAGTTTGGAAGAACAATTTCAATCTGAAGTTGTTTAGTTTTTCAATTAGAGATCAATCATCACACTATGCGCTCAGCATGTCTCCACTTACTTAGCAATCATTTAATACGTTGCTGATGCTGGTTGCCAAGCGGTCGGCTTCTCATTTTACTGATTACAAGTGAAGTGTCCAAACGTTTCACCTCCTGGGCCAAGAGGGGCAAAGTAATTGAGGGCCACAAAAAATAGATTTTTTTTTCAATAAAAATACAAAATTTTTATCTGTGCAACTAACACAACATTATATTTGAATAAAATGAAGAATTATTTTTAATATTTATTCTCAGCAACAAGAACAGTTTAGGAGTTGACAACATTTTTTCCTTAATTAGTGAAGTTCACTAAAGTCTGCGCTCTAGTAAAAGTCACTGAATATCTGTGGTCCTGTTTACTATGAAATAATAATTAAATAATTAAAAGTGGATAACATGGTTAATAAAAGATGACCATGACTACTTTGGGTTGTACTTTCCATGATTCGAAGACTTTCATTTGTCTGTATCAGTTTTGAAAGGGAGTAAAAAATTAACTTTTTTAACTTTGTCATCCTCCAACATTAAGCTGCTGAAAAAAACAAGTTTGTGCTGTTTTTGTATTGTGATCAAAGACCACACAAAATCTCTTCGTGGGCCACAAATGGCCCCCAGGCTGCATTTCAGACACCCCTGGTTTAAAGTGCCAGGAGTGTCACTTTAAGCCAGCATTTAAAATGCAGCCTAAGCTGTTGCCAGAGGTTTTATAAAGCAGGCTTGATCAAAAAAACAAATAAAAATGTTTACTTAGATTAAAAATGTGTTCCTATTGTCAGAATTCCATAGTAACGGCTTAGTACACCAATGAAAACACCAGAGACTGGTGGACACAATCAGACAGCAGTCTGGTGTTATGCTCATGAAATGTTGAGTTGTACACAAAATATAAAATGTCAAATTTTCTATTCTGGAAAAAGTCATAATATAGTGCGTCTGAGACGTGATTTACCAAATGACATGGCTTCTGATTGATGAAGCCATGAGCTCTGCTCTCTAATGTAGCAAGTCCACCATGATTCAGAAGGCTAAAAATAAGGTAGTGGACTAGTCAAAGTTTGGAGTTAAAGAGGTTATTCATTCTCCTGTGTCTTTCATAAACATCCTGACTATGAACCCCCCTCAAAAAATGCATCAACTAACATAATTCAGTACATTAAACATATTTTAAGGGATCATGAATAAACAGCCTCATTGTTTTCTGCCCAAACTGACTGGAGGTGTGAAACTTACCTTTTGGCCAGTTGGCCACTCATTTGATTGAGGACAAATTGTGTCAAAGTAAACTGTGGACACACACATGCACACACACACACACACACACACACACACACACACACACACACACACACACACACACACACACACACACACACACACATTCACTTTGCGGTGAAAATGTTGGATCCATTTATTTGTGTGAATAAATGATCCACAAATTTGGAAATGGTACCAGATGTTCTGATTTGAAGAATCTCCATTTAATTAAAATTTTCCCTGTGATGTTTTGACAAAAGGCTCTTCAGGCATCTGACAATACTGATCAAAGATTCTCTAGTGGCCAAACGCAGCAGGAAGCATTTTCCCCCCGACTCTATTTCCTGCTGCCTTTACTCTTTTTTAATTAAACCGTGTCAATAAATTTGATTGAGCTCAAAGGAAAGTGGCTGCTGAACCACATCGATCGGCTGTTTATGGGGGAAAGTAAATGGTGTCAGTGTTGCTTTTCTATGAACTATGAAAATTGTCTCTGCATATTACAGTTGTAGTATTAAAATAATGATGTAGTCTGACACCAGAGCCCTTTGTCATAAGAATAATTAATTTAATTATATGGAGATTTTATCCGAGGGAAACACCATGACCAGACATCAACTCAATTACAACCAACTTAAAATAATGAAACCATGAACTTCAACTATAACATAATTTTTTGTATTGTAGTTCATTACAATTACATATTATGGCGCATAGTCTGACTATAATTACTTCATCTGACCAGAAAGTTTCATTTTAAAGGATGAAAGGGACAAAAACTGAACTTGCCTTTAATCAAACTCCGGTTCGTTTTTCAAGAAAGTCCATTTCTTTGGTGAGGTGGGACTCTGAACAAACCCTGATCCACCTAAAAACCTCGATCTCGGTCCAGATGAAGTGAACTCTGATGCGGTTCAAATGCGTATGTGAATGCCAAAACCAGGATGTGGACTATTGTGCAGGGCATTCTGGGTAAATACAGAATGCCCTGTATTTCTGTATGACCAAGTTCTGTAAAGAGAATACATCACAGTGTCAAATGGATATAAGTGTTCATACTCCTTGATTAAAATTATGAATAAAAAAACTGTGAAGAATACTTGCCCCAGGACTGATCCATGAGGAAGATCAATTTTAAAAATTTCTTTTGAAAATAGTTGAAAAATGTTCAAATTTCACATGTAATTTAACTTAATTGTATATTTTAATCTTTTTATTGCAACCAACCACTATTCGTTTTGGTTCTAATCTCTGTTTGGGCCAGTTGATTTTTATCAACTATGACAAAACACAAACTAAAATAACTTAAATTATTTCCAGCTGGTAAATATTATTTCCTGGAGTCAGATAAACATATTTCTTTGAGGTAGAGTTTGAGTTTACAGAAAAGTTAATGATTGTCTACAAACTGGTTCATGGTTACCCTGACGCTGGCTTCGGTCGATTGGACCATTCATAACCCAAAGAGTCCAGTACCAAACAACAGAAATAAATCTGCAATGATTGTGACCAACAAGAACTGCTGGCATTGTCAGGCTCTCTGTTTCAATGTTAACGTTTCAGGGTTGCGTTTATTTATGCGTCCCAAAGTGCAGCCCACACTGAACATTACCATACATACCTAAAGAGGTGAGACATTTTCATCACAGTCCTGCTGAGCTGGAGGCAGTAAATACCCATGATTACAGGGAGAGTCTGTTAACCTGGAACTGATTACAAGGATAAAAACCAGTGGAAAGTAGATGTAAGGAGTTTGCTTTCGAATATTAGGACTGTTAATTTTACCTCTTCATAATGTTTTGTGTGAACTGTTTATCAATTCATAGTCAGTACGAGGAAGTTTCACATCCACATTAACTACTGATTTTGTGAAGTACTGTTTCATTTTATAACGTCGGTTATACTTTATAACAGTAGACAATGAAACTAGCTGATGGGAATCATTAGCCTGATCATTGTCTTCCTGTGTTATTCCACTTCATTCAAATTTCACTCCACAGCTCAGTCTGGACCTTCTCCCCTTCACTAGGATTCCCTTCCATAGAATTTCAACAATCAGTGGACAGAAGGAGAATTTGTGAATGATGACATGGATTTCTGCACTGATTTACAAAAGTAGTCTGTCTGTAGTTTTAGCAATGGCAGCAGAGGAAGTGAGCAGATTCGTTCCAAATACTGCTCAGCACGTCTCTCTTCGCAGTAGAGGATGGTTGTTTACAGCTCACACAACTTCTGGAAAGCTGTATAAAGTCGAACTGGGCAGTTACATATGCAACAGCCAAACGTTAGTGATTGGGTAAAATCTATAACCTCAACAGACTCCATTCCTTCACTAAGCAACTGTTTCTCAGCAGCCCAGACCGTTTATGAAAGGTAGCGTAGAACAACAGGCTGGTTTTAACCAGGCTAGAAATTTGTATGTAATACAATTTTTTTCCAAATGTAAAATACACAGAAATAAAATATGTATGATTTTAGTATTTGTTAAAGGTTTTCATGCCACTAGTGACCTTCATTCAACAGTAGCTGGATAGAAGGAAGAGTAAAGAGAGAAGGGGAAAAGATGCAGCAAATATCCCGGGGCTGGTTTCCAACCTGTGGAGGACAGTAGCTTCTGCTGCGCCTGATCTACCACCATGAGAGCCAAGCGGTGCTCCGAGTTTTCAGAGCTTTTCCAGTTAGAACCAGATGCTTCCATACACCAAATAAAAGGGCACATGCACATTTTTCTCTCACTGTCTCAAGTTAAATCTGTTCTTTTCAGTCTCTAAACTAGACAGTTAGAATTGCCAAAATTATTTCTATTTGCTGAATTCCAGAAAACGTAGCAAAAATCTTTTTTAGAAATTTTTTGTAACTTTCCTCAAATTCAAAAGTTTACACACATTTGCTGTCTTTTGAAGTCCATGACATGAGTCAAACATTTTGGATTTTCTTCCACAAGCTTCAAGAAAAGTTTGGTTTGATTGAACCTCAAGATAATAATAATAAAAAAGAAAAAAGTCTTTTTATTTAGTGTATGCAAATATCTGCCTTTAACTGTAACTCCGTAATGCACAAAAAATGTAAGTAGGAAGCAATGAACAGGATGCGAGCTGGAGAAGTCAAAGGGAACCGTGTGACGTTATTTAAATCTGTGTGTCATTTCATAACTGAACTTTAGTCATTTCCTCCCAATTTGACAACCAACGATTTAAAGTAATTTTCTATAATCTGTTTTGAAGTGATTTTCCATCTTTCTGTCACGCATTGGTATTTTGGTTTATTTTATCAACCTAAGAAAGAGAGTGCACTTTTACACACTAGGTGGTTAAGTTACGGTCAAGTACAAGAACATTTACCCAAAGAAAAAACTCAACAGGTTCAGTGAATTCTTACTTCTGGTTCAAAAGCGACTGAAAGCTGAGATGTTTGGTTGAATATTCTCTTTGATTTTAGCGGAGTCCTTGGAAAACGCCTGAGCTCACATAGCTGCTCACATAGCTGTAGCTCTGCTCTTCCCTCCTCTCCCCTTTGAGTGTTTGTACTGGCAGAGCTGTACACCTGGAGCGAAGCATGCTGGGTAGTCATTTTTCAACACTGCTGCTATTTCGAGCATAATGTCTGGCGGCGGGCCACGTGTAGCATTAGCGGCTCCGCTACATTTCTACCGACGTCTCTGGCGGTTCTCCACCAGAGGCTCCGGCTGACGAACCTCGCAGGCTCGCTGTAAACTCACTGGAGGTGATGTGGGCTAATGTGTTGGGGGCTACAGGAGATGTTTCACAGCCAGAAACACATCTATCAAGCAGGCGCCGCCGTGACCAAACAAATCTGCAGCGGCTAGAAAAAAAAAGATTTGACCAGGGGAGGAATGTGAGGCTGAGGCAGCTTCATGGCTGCTGTGTAGATGTGCAAGGCATGACAGGGCCGTTGGAGACAACTCTCCAGCAGACTACAGTGGAAAAAACACTGCAGTGAAGGCTTTTTCAAGTTTCTTTTTAAAAAGAAGGAAATTAGTCACTTGAATTGAGAATGGCTCTAATTTTCTCAGCCACAAGGAAGCAATCAGCCCATCAATGAGGAGAGTTTGGTCAGATTCTCCCATCTGTTCTCCAAAAAAATCCTCCAGGAATTCAAACAAACTCAACAAATCGGTCCAAACAAAATACCTCAAGGTCATGATCACTCGTAGTTCATAGGACTTGATTGGCCCAAATCTTTAGAGATACTGTAGATGAAAAGGCTGAAGTTACACCGAGAAACACAGAAATCTTGAAATTTATCTCAGGCATTTTCAAGAAAAACCATGCAAAATTTCAACTTTTGAATAACAATTTTTTTCATAATTTTTGATAGAAAATTTCTGATAGTGTCAAAATTTCTCCTTTTTCAAGCAAATTTTCAACTTTTCAAACTCAGAAAATGTTCTTATTTTTTCTACAAAATTTACAAGATTTTCTGTCTGAGATTTCCTCTTCCTTTCATTTCCTTACCTACAATGGTTGTACAGTACAAATTGGTAAAAAATAGATAAGTACCTGCAGGAAATTGCCGTGTTTCCATTAAGCAAATTTATTTTGGAATTTATGTAAACGCAGCTTGTAGCAAAGTTTCCGTTTGATTGTTAAGCGAACTATTAAATGTCTCACAGAGACACCAGTAGATGGAAGCGTTCGCTACATCAAAACTTACTCAACAAATGTGTTTCCATCTCATTAACGCCTTTTCAGAAAAGGCTAAAACAACCTCAAGCTAGCGGAAAAATGTTTTTTTTTTTCAAAACTGAAGAAAATTATCTCAAATTTTGTGGTTTCCATCAACCTTTTCCAATGTGATGCTCCAAAATGCACTTTGGTAAAAATGTTGATGAAAACATGGCTAATGTTACTCCTCTGTTAATAGCTCTTCAGTCTCAGCTTTCTGCTGAAGGTGCTTGTCTGTGTTCTAGGTGAGATGTTTGGACCGTACAGCATTAAGGTTCATTCCAGGTGTAAAACCATATTCTTCCCAAACTCCTCACCCAACACAGCAGCATTGAAGCATCAGAACAGAGGTCTGTTGTGAAGGCCGAACCTGTGTGGGGCTGATGTGGACGAGCGGTTGAGAGGCTCCAGAGTGGCCCCGTGTGAAGGTCTGCGTTGTGCGGCTGCAGCCAATTACAAGGCTCAGGGCCCGACACAAAATGGTCGCTGTGCGAACAGGTCAGCAGGGATAAATGGGTTCAGTGTGCGCAGCTCAGTCAGGATGCCTGCCTCTTGTAATTAATGGTTCGACTGACTTTGGCATGGAGTGTGGCAGCCATACGACTGGTCAACATGTATCACTTGGCCCCGTAACGCCAGGCTCTCGAAGAAATCAGGCATGAAAACCGAACAACAGCTTTGACTTCAGGCAGGCTACTAATCCTAGACTTCATTTACTCCTGACATCGGTGTGAAGGGAGCTTTTGTCTCCTAATATTGGAATCATTACAAACATCAATACAAGTTAGCTAAATATGAAAAACAGCTGCAAGAAGAAAAACCTCAGCAGAACCATCCAGCAATTGTTCAAGGACGTAGGGACTCCAGCCTGGGGATCGTATTGATTGTAATTATTTTTCACCCTGAGCTGATATTGTTGCTAATTTGACACTCAATTGTCCCAAATTCGTTAGCGGTTGGTAGCCTGACATGCTTTTCATCTGATAATCCAGCAGCACGCAAACACTCTGACTGAGATCCAGGCAGGTCAGTTCAGTTCAATATCCAATTTCACTTTCAAATCAACCTTCTGCTGTTTCCTTTCACCAACCTTTAACACACATACTAATACTGCTCACTTTAATTAGCAATATTGAGCCAAAGAGTGATCTCACTACCCTCGGATTGATCTATAGCAGTCATTTTTGTCAAACTTTCTATCTTAAAAATATAAATTTATACCAAAAATAAATGATTGGACCAGTAATATTGTGACTTTTTAAGAATAAAGAATAAGTACCTCAATAAGTAATGTGAGATTACATTCAAATATTTGTGCTTCAGAACACATTTATTACCAGTTTTAATCTTATCATTTCAAAACATTCTGTCTTTTAATATGATGGCATATCAGAGATTTTGAAATTAATCTCTAGAGAAAAAAAAGATAGAAGGAGCTTCAAAAGTTGAATTTTTTTCTAGAAAAAAGAAAAAACTCTAAAGATAGAGACTCTTTCTAGAGATTAATCTAGAAAATTTCTGAGTTTCAAAAGGCAAAATGTTTTTAACTTTTGAAACTCAGAAATTCCCAAGCTTATTTTTCCACAAAAAAAAGCTTGGGAGTAAATTTTGATAGAAATTTACTCTGCCTTTTATTTCATTATCTGCAGTGGCTCTAAAACATTGTAGATCTTTCAAAGTGGCGTGTCTTTCTCTATCAGCAACTATCACCCAAAGATTCTTCAGTATTTAGTTTTTGCATTATGAAAAGCTTTTTGATTCTGGTCACTGGCTTCTGCACCAGGAGTTGCCATTAAGGACCATGACAGTTCATCCAAATACTCTAATACCCTACCAGGCCAAGAATACACCAGTAAGTACAACAGTAAAGAACCACCATCATCAATGAATATTTGAAATGCACAAGAACTTTATACCTCCTCTGAGAACACTCATAACTTCCTTTAATAGTTCAAACTAGCCACCCTAACCCTGACCTGACCCAGTTTTCTGGCCGATTGCTGATTACCAATCTTTAAAAAGTTGGACCTGCCAATTCCAATCTTGGCCATTACAGATTTTTCTAGTCTAAAATGTTGCTAAATATAGCAAGAAAGTCAATGAGTTAACAACATAACGGCCATCATAACTGAGCACAGCTTTGATTTCTTTAGGAATTTAAACTGCTGTTTCATGTTGAACACCTGAAAATGCTTTCATTTCAGCTTTCATGTCACAAGAATTTAATCTACGGTTTCAAGCTTGTTGTTTTTACCTCTCTTCAGTGCTACTTTTCGTTAGCATCTGGTTTTAAAATTCAAAAGGTGCGGCTTACGCTCACATTCTCACCTTCACTACGCCTCCCACCGAGAAGAATCGGTGGCTTTAGAGGACATCTGTTAAAACAGTAGGAGGAAGAAGTGGGGTAGGTAAGACTACTTTTAGATATTTACATTGGTTAGAAATATTTTGGGCTACATCCTGGATGGGGTCACTTGTAAAAAGTTAGGGAAGATAAGAGTGAAAATGAAAAAATGAAATTCAAAAGATAACCGAAACCAACATCACACACGTTTGAGTTCCAGCTGCCTGTTAACTAACAGCCTCAGGCTCAAACTGATCATTATGACCTGTTAGGGAAAAGTCAACAAACATCACAAATGTGTGATCCGCCTCACCCGCTGGTCCGAGCTGGAAACCCAACAACCTCTGGCATGGTAACAATGTCAGGACTGTGTGTGACGAGTCATTGCATTTGCATTTCAAAGCGTGGCGGGTAGATGAAACCTCTCGGCTGCCGGGTCACTGACGGGTCACCACGAGGTCACAATTGAAATCAAGGCACGGTTAATAAGTCATTCATTTTTGCATAGAACAGAGGAAGTAAGGCCTTTCTGATGGAAGATAGCTGAGGGAGAGTCGGCAGGGGAGACGGCTTGTTTTCAGTTTCATTGGGACTTTTTAGAGTTAAAATCTGGGACACATGACACACATTTGATTCGACTTTTACAATGTCTCCCTAAAGTATTACTAACCTTTGAACTTCCTGTTTTATCATTTTACAGCTACAAACATAAATGAACCTATTTATTGTGATAAACCAACATATGACAGTTCATAGGCATAAAAGTGAGAGGAAAGACATGCATGTTTCTCAAAATGGATTACAAGGTAAACATTTTGAAGCTGAGGTGGATCTTCACAGAAACCCCTGTGGAAACTGACAGGTTTTCATTCAGGACATTTGCAGATGTGATCATACTGAGTATATTAGATAAAAAATGATGACGCCAGAAACTTTGTACCTTGTAGACATTTGGTACTTGCCAGTTGGACAGTTAAAGTAAAGTCAGTTAGGTAAAGTCATGGGATGTGGGGCCACTTTGTACCCAACTAAGAGGACATTATGAACATCCGAGGTGGACATTTTGCAGCTATCTAACAGGTGTGCTCAGGTTATCTCCTGATCTTCACATTTAGTCTGCTTTCTACAATATCTAGAGTTTCTATTGGTAACACAAAGTTGCATCCCCCATGGAACGTTCTGCAGCAACATCATAAATATTTTTTTCTTCCACCTGATGGAAGAAGACTATTGCCCCTTTTCCACCGACCCGGCCGGCTCGGCTCCGCTCTCTTTGCGTGTGTTTCCACCGGCCTTTTAAACCGGCTGGCGCTGCTTTTTTAGGTCCTGCTTCAGAGCCAGCAGAGCCCGGCCAGCACTGGTGACGTAGCTTCGCTGCTGTTCACTGATTGGCCGAGGGCGGGACAGAACAGCGAGGCAAGAGAGAAGAAAAATGAAGGCGCAACGTCTGGAAGATGGAAGATACAAACAAGCCGTGAACTAAAAGATGCCGGATTTTTTCTTTGCTTGCTTCGGATTTCAATATTCAGCAGCAGCTGATGGAGCCGTGAGGAATGAGTCGTTTTTGTCACCGTAGTGGAGAGAATGTAAAGCCTCGTTAGCCGCTTCGGAGCCTCACGGTGAAAACCGACTCAGACCAGCTGACGCCGCTGCTGCTCCCAGCCAGGTGAGTTTGGAGATATATATGTCTGGTTTTTACTACATTTAAGGTGGACAACATTTAAAACACACAGCCTGCTGTATTTTTATTGCTCAAACACAANACATTTAAGGTGGACGACATTTAAAACACACAGCCTGCTGTATTTTTATTGCTCAAACACAACATGCGCATTTTCTGTAGACACTAGTTGCACATTAGTTATAAATAACTCAATATTGTTCAGCATGTTACCATCATTTATCTTTGTGTGAATCTATGAGCTTCAATTGTTTCTCATTTTGCTGTTTCATCTGCGTTTCCCCCATTGTGAGATAATAAAACATGTCATATGACATCCTATTGTAAAATGGCTACATATCAGTTCTCTAATCAAATTGTTATTAATTATTAATTGTAGAATGAGCAATAGACCTGAAGAAAACGATAGTGGTATTTTATCCTTGGCTGTAAACCTGCATAGGTCTAAAACTTGCAAGTAATTAGATTTTGTCTTTAATTTACACAACTATTCCAATTATTTATAATCTGTGTCATTTAAGTGCTTGTGTCTGAGCCTTGAACGCATTTTTGTTTTATTGATATTTATTACTGAGAAAATTTGTCCACAAAGGTAGGTTGTCCCAAATTAGCAGCCAGTGCTGTTAATTTGGGACACCCTGGTAGTAGATACTGATAAAATGTGTCCAGACCTACGGAGGCAAATTTGCCCTTCAAATCTGCGTCACATTGCAAATCAATTATCTCTGGCTGGATGTCGACAGGCAGATCAGAAGCTTTAACTGTGAAAGGTGAGCGAA
>CAEGAF010017746.1:0-44265 GCA_903067075.1 Micropoecilia bifurca
TCTGGGCCTCCCTTCTGAAGCTGCTGCCCCCGCGACCCGACTCCGGATAAGCGGGAGACAATGGATGGATGGATGGATGGAGTTTACATCCCACAAAATATTGCACCCAATAAGCCAGTCCAGTTGTAACAGGGATTGATTTGAGCTTTTGTTCCCCTTCTATCATCAAGAATCAGTCTGACATTTTTCTTCTGACATTAACAGGGGATTTGGGACCATTTTCTGTCAACATGAGATATGGTCGTGCATGAAAATTCCAAAAGATCCGTTTTTCCAAATACTATTAACTAGTCCATTTGACTCCTGCAAGCACACCACATTCAAAGTGACTCAAACTCCCCCTTCCCCCTCCAGTCTGTTGTTCAAACTTCAGCAAAGTGGTCTTCAACTCTAGTTGCTTTGATGCTTCGCATTAGTGCCAGGTGATTGGCACATTAGCTCTCTGTATGATCGAGCATTAGAAGAGGTTTTCCTAACGAAGTGACCGGTGAGTGAGTGAGTGAGTGAGTGAGTGAGTCTGTTGATCAGTCCAATCCCTTCAGGTGTGTCACCACAAAATTAACTAAGTTACAGAGGAGGGCGGGGAAAAAGGACATTCTGCTCAAACTTCCAGAGAACATGAACCATAAGAGAAGCAGAAACTAGAGGAGCACCTAAACCTAAACGTGACGCATTATCATTCACACATCTTAAGGACAATTATCTGCTGAGTGTTTTCAGACAGTTTTAACACCCATATAATGAAGTTTACACCCTCTCATCAGTAAGCCTGCAGGCCTCTGCATGCATCAAAAACCATTACCTGTTTGACCAGATTGTCCCAAAAGCACGATAATATACCTGGCTACTTAATCGTTTTTTGTGTGTTTTTTTTTAAAGCCATACTTGGGGATTTTTACTGGATTTGTGGTTTCAGCCTGCCACTGATTTTAGCTGCGCCCCCCTCCTGCGAGACTGAGATTGTGATGTTAATGTCGCTTAACATGCAATGATGGGACGCAAACCACAACCACCCCTTTGAGAAATACAGTTTGCATGACAAATAAAAAAAACTCAAAGTCTCATCTAGCTGCATCCAGTCTTCAAATGGAAGCGAGGACCTTAAAATCTTTGGCAGCTGCAAAAGCAGACACGATTTTCCCCATTCTTTGAGCCTGACGCTCATCCTACCCAGTTTATCAGCGAATAGCATCATAACATCAGCCTGAGGCATTCACTTTAACAATAATGATAATAAAAAATGTCTGGACGTGTGACATGTGTAATTAGGCTGCGTGTTCAGGAAGTCTGGAGTGATTTTTTTAATAAATGAAAGCGTTTATTTTTGTGTGGCTAAAAAAAAAGGGAGGAGGGTTTTTACAGAGCAAGGCTGAGACACAGCGAAACCTCTAAGAGCAAACAGACAAAAACTTTTCCACTGTACTAATCTATTATTTTCCTAAACGATATAGTTAAACTTACTTACCTACTGGCTATTTTTTTCCCCCAAAGTGCTTTAAAATGAGGATTCGGTGACCGTTTCAATTATTCCGCCATCTCCCGAGGATCCACCGACAAAACCCGAGTTGTTTTCCAAAGTCTGGAAAGCAGAGTCTTCATGACGCCAACATTATCATCCGTCGGTCGCTGGTTGCAATTTACAAAGAAGAAGAAGAAGAAGAAGAAGAACTGGCGAAGAAGTCACTAGGTGCTGCTGACTCCGAGAACAGAACCGGACACAAGACGCATTTTACAAACCGGTTCTTCTTCACAGTCAGTAAAATCCCGTGAGTCCAGCCGCGGCGTTTCAGGGCAAATAGCCAGGATTGGTGGAGGAAGTTACCTTGCAGGGACTTACTACTGTGTGAGGGAAATAGCGTTAAGTCGGAGTTGTGGCGGAAGTGTTTCCGGTAAAGCTCTTCAGAATAAAACTCAAAATTCTCTTCCATCAGTTTTGGCGTTTCAAGTCGTATAAGCTTAGAGAAATTGGAACAATAAAAATAAGGTACTAACATATATATATTTTAGATTCTTTAGAATTTCCAGGTAGCATGTTGTATTAGCTCTGTTACTTTAGTTCTGATTTGTTTTGTTTGTAGGCTTTTTGTTCATAATGTTTCTCATTGAGGCATTTCTTTTTGCACTGATTTTGGATGCTGTGCAGCTGGAATGATTTTTTTTTCCTCTTACTTTTTTAGTTTTTTTTTTTTACCAACTGTGACAACAATGTATTGTTTTCACAACAATGAGCAACTGATTAGCACCTGAAAAGCTTAAGAAATACCTGAACTTTGACCTCAAATTCCAGAGATAGTTTTCTTGATGGAAGCAGAGAGAGAAGGAAGATGTTCAAACTATCACTTATAACAAGCATAACAGGCAAAGATCGTATCACCGGCTTCAGAGTCTCTGCCAGGCTTTCTAACTGAACAACGAGATTTAAAGAAGACACGCAAAAGCATATAAGGTGCGCTTGGCAACAGTCCATAGTTTCATTTATGTTAATGTGAAATATTGTTTCTATTTATTTCCTAGATTTCCTTTTATACAAGGAAATTGTAGTTTATATAGTTGTATACACATGAATTTTGAAACTGTATTTTGCATGTGAGAATTGAAGTGTAATTTTGCATCATATTTCTCCTCAGTATTTGAAAACAAAGTTAAGATGTGCAAAATATTGATGCCAGAAGAAAAGCGTCAACCACTACTTTGCTTATAAAAACAACAAAAACCATGTTGCCATAAAATTATTTATTTGAAAAATAAGACAACAGCTCTTATCAGACAAAACACAATTAGAACTACAAATAGGAAGTTGCTTTCTAATGTAAGAGTTAAAAATATATAAAGAAGTTACAACAAAATTAGGATTTTATAGTGAAACTAGAGGAAATTCTTGCAGTCCCTGAAATACTTGCTAAGCAACTTGACAGACAGGCTTTAAAGGGACTTTGGCTGCTCTGCGCATGTTCACAACATTGAAGGCAAAAAAAAAAATCTCCATGCTTCAAGAAGTGTCTGAGCCACAAACCTGACACTAGAGGTGATTCGAGTCAAGTGGCTTTTAAAAGCATCTCTCTGCTTGAACATTTCCCTGTCTAACTGTCCAAACCGATTGGGAAGTTTTGTCTTTCCATTTTTAGTTTCAAGCATCGTTTTAGTCATTAAAACATATGTAGAATTAATTAATCATTTTTGTTATGTCTATAAAAAATTGTTTTAATATTTCTTTAATTCTTTCTTTTCAGATAATTAACCAATTGTTTTTTTTTGCTTTTATTTTTGTTTCAATTTATTTATACATTTCATGTTTTTGAGTTTTATCATTTTTTTACCCATCTTCCAGATCCCTTTGTTTCCCAGATTGCCTCCGTTCATTCTTCCCCACAGCTTTTCTTCAGTCACTTAATCAAACTAATCTGTTCCTTGTTCCCCTAATCGCTAATCTCAGTTTGATTGTGTCTCTCTGAGTGACATCTAACCTGAAACCTCCAGCTGTTTTTCCTCTAAGCGAATAAAAATCACATGTTTTCTATTTAAAAGAAAACGTGTGACGGGGGGAACGAGTTGCCGTTTTGAACTGAACTATAACTGCAGTCCAATAAAACAACAGCAACAAAAAAAGATCCGGTAGCGCGTGAACAGTTCTCCAGCAGCAGCTGTTAGAGAAACCCGTTTCTATGGAGACGAGTTCACAAACTTCCAAACCGAGCGGGCGCAACAGCTTTTTGTCCGCTTGCACGATGAATATAGAGTAAGTGATACGAAGCTTTGTGTGAATATGGGACTTTATCTGACTTTGTCAACAGTTTACGTGTTGCTTTGTGTTCAAAACGAGGCTTGGCTAAAACCGACCTTTTCTTGCCAAGGAGAGTTTAAGCGCGGCTCTGTTTATGCTAGCATTTGGCTGTGATGCTAATTGTGTCGGTGTTTTGTTCGCATTTTCTCCAGAAATTCCTTACTTTTCTCGGGTACCTATGAAGAACCTGGGAAATCTGGCAAGTACTTTGAACTTAAAAACAGAAATTGACAGTAACATCAACGAATTCGCGGGGTTGTGGTTGGTTACGTCGATGAGATGATGGTCACGTCGTAGCTATTTTCCCCGTGTGTGTATGTGTGTTTCAAACAGGTGTCAGGACAGGGTACAGAGCAAAGGATGGACACATCTCCCAGATCCCTGGACTGTCCCCCACGGTCAGCACCCCGCCGGCGGAGAAGCTCAGAGGGAGAAGAGTTGCAGTGCTGGAGAGCGATTCTGACTATGTGAAACTTGCAAAGCAAGGAGGACACAAGGGTACAGAGTCATCCTGTTTTGCCTTATTACAGTCGTGCGTGTTGTTCGCTTTTTCATTACTACAAATGAACGCCTATTTTTTTTTTTAACAGGACTTTTGTGGCATGAGGACATAAATGTTTTCACACCAAATCCGTACAAACCTCCAGACTGGTTCTGCACTGAATCAGGAGACCTCTCTACACCAAGGTGTTTAAATGATGCTACATTTTGTTTAATTTGTGATTTAAAAATAGGGGGAAAAAAATTAAAAACAGCTTTACTTGTATCAACTGAAAAAATAACATTAAATTGTGTATGTTTGGTGTCCTACTCTTGTTTGTTCCATGGGGATCATTTACAGCATCCCTCAAAAAGGCCCTGGAGCTTATCCACCACTACAGGCTCCTTTTGGGACTAGCAACATTTCACCAGAGGAGGAGAAAGATAACCAGGAGGAGAAAAATGACGAGGAGGAGAAAGGTAACGAGGACGACAACAGCAGTGGAAAAGAAAAGGTGTGTAGTAATTAATCACATGGGGTAAGTTGTACTAATCTAGAGTATTTATTCCACTTTAAAGCTAAGTTCTGGGACTGTTTGTGATGCAATGGGACATTATATGCTCACTTTTTGGCCCCGTTTTGTTTCTTATTTATCTTAACTCAGCACAGACATACACTGCCATGCTGTCAACACAAATATTCTTTTAACTTTATTTCTGTTTTTAGGATCCAGATCCTGATTTCAACCAGATGGAGAAGTTGCTGACTTCCAATCAATTTGGGAGCAATTATAAGAGAGTGTAAGTTACTATGGTCACAAGATGGTGCTGTTGTTCTTTGTTGAAGTCTGTGTAAGCGGTGTCTTAACACTCCCATAAACAAACTAAGCTGTTATTTTTGATTAGTAACTGAGCTTCAGTACTTATTGGAATAAAAAAAGAAGGAAGAAGTACAGCAGACTGAGGCGTCTGCATGTTTCTAATTTATGCTTTGAGATATTAAAATGAAGTTTTAAGACTGTTTTGAGCTCTTTAGGCAGCAATATCTTTATGTAGATGTTTTGAATGGGAATACGTCCAGTTTGGTTATATTTTCTCATTTATAATTACTGATGCAATACAAACTGCTGCTGGTACATTGGACACAGCTGTTAAAAGTATATTATGATTTGGACTGACTATGTATTGGCATTTTACTCTTCTTTTTTTTTTTTTTTTACTTTGTATCCTTTCTGTTTTTATAAATCTTAAAACTTTTCACATTTGCTGCATTGTAACTACTTTGTGCTGATCTGTTGTACACAAGCCCAGCTGAATATATTTAAGTTGGTGGTTCAGTGTGACAAAAATGGAGAGAAAAAAAGTCCTAGAGGTTTAAATACTTCAAGCACTGTACAAAAAGATTCTCTGACTGCTGCTTGCAGAAATATTCGCATTAAACTAGCATGTGTAATGTCTTTTTAATATAATCAACTGACATTTTTGTACAGATGTCTTGCAGCTGCGTTTGAGTCGAACAGTAATTGGCATAGGTTGTAAGATTCGAAAATTCTACCAACTCCCAATGTTGTGATGACTCAGCAGAAAAGCTCGTGGGCACATCGCACGGTCAGGTCAAATACAGGACAAAGTGCAATGGCTTCTCGGACAGTCTGAGCGTCCGACTGTTTGTTTTGGCTTACAGCTGATCAGAGCTGTGTGTTCCAGTAGCTCTGGGAAAATGTCAATGATATGTCGAGACTCCAAAGGACGCATTGCTCACCGCTGCAACACGGCGAGGACTGTGTTCATAACAAAAGGAAAGTTTTAAAGACGTAAAAGAAAAATCAAAACAAAATCTACACATTACATCAGTTTCAGCTTCTTTCTCTCAGGTCCTGAGGAAAAATGTAAAAACCCTTTTACCGTCCATAACTGGGTTGTTTTTCTTTTGCCTCTTTCTGGTGAAATCTTTTCAGATGATGTGTGATTTGGGTGACTTTCTCCATTTAGTCACTCTGTGACTAGATAAAGACAAAGGCTAGATCACTTTGGAAATGCCAGTTGATGATTGTATGTGCTTTGTTGAAAGAAAAACCTCTCTAATCAGTAGCCAGAGTTTATCTCGGGAGGCGGTGTCGGGGTTTACCCAACAGTTGAGTAACTGGGTAATGTTTAATCCATGTTAACTGTAATCTGTTCATCTTAAACAGGTACACATCTATGTCAGCGTTTATGTAATAAGAATGGACGATGCTCTGCACCGCTTTCAAAACCTACTTAAAACAATAATCGTTTTCGTTGCCATTTTCAGAACTTTTGACAGGAAAACGACTCCCGTCGACATGACTAAGCTGCTAAGGTTTGGCTATGCAGAAGACGGCGCACCTCAACAGTGACCCATCCAGTAAGATGTGCAGCAGCGAGGCTACGATCGCTCTATCATTGTTTAAACATTTCCATTGTCTTTTTATCATGCTCTCAGAATGCACTTCTAACGCGATCAAGCAAAATGAAGGCAAGCTGTTAAGCAGTGTATTGATTTTATGTGACTGCTTTATGAATAAGCTCCACAAAGTGACAAATTTGCCGTTTAAAACTTTTAACGTTTGAGCCATTAGGAAATTTATGAAGCATCCTGACAGTGTTATGTGGATATGATAGTGACTTATGTGGGGATGATTAATGCAGCGACTCTTGCTCTTTTTTTTCTTTTCTTCCATCTTTATGTCCACAGGCTGGAGGCCTGCCAGATGTGCAGAAATGAGATGCATGCACTTCTAGAAGAACGTTTGCCATCTTTTTCTTCTGACATTAACTTCTCATCTTTGTCCTGCTGAGCGAGAGCAAGCATTTTACCAAGTTCGACATCTTTAAAAGTGTGAAAGCGATGGATTATGGCTTTAGTGTTGTATTTATTCTTGCCTGTAAGTGGGGCCTCATTAATTTCACCTGTTGCGTAAGAGGTGCGCTTGTTAAAGTTTTTCTGTTTATGTGAAAATGGGTTAACAATTACTAAAATAAAGTTGAAATGGCAAATGACTCCGATTCTTTCTCTCTGCTTTCAACATGAACCCTTTCGCACCCAGATCTTCCATGTTCTTTACCTGACAAACAAAACGAGCTCCGAGTCTCACTTCTGTTTTGTTTACTTCTACAAAATTTAAAACACGAATGGTTTGTGCAAAGTCGGTCCTCGAGGGCCGGCATCCTGCATGTTTTAGTTTTCTCCCTAGTTTAACACACCTGGTTCAAATGATGGCTCATTAGAGCCCCAAGAAGAACACTGACATACTGAACAGGTTGTTATTACCAACAGGGAGAGAATGAAAACATGCAGGATGCCGGCCCTCCGGGTCCGACTTGGGACACCCCTGGGTTAGATTGTAGGTATTTGTGTTTGTCCTCTTGCATTTTGCAAACTATAGTCTGTCTTCTTTGCCGAGTGGTTCATCAGACCATGTCGGGATTGTTTCACTGTTAATAGTGACGCTCTCTTGCTTCAACCAGTTTCTGGCGCCAGGTCTTTTGGTTTTAAGGTTGAGATACGTTTCACATCAAAACATTTTATCTACCTCACTAACTTTATCTCCTTCCTAAAGATGATGTGCTGTATGATGACTGGACTGTGTTTGTTCTTGTGTATAATTGTTTGAACAAATAAATGTACCTTTATGCATTTAGAAATTGCATACAGATGCACCAAACCTGAGGAGATCTCGTTTTTTCCATAATGTCATACAAAGAAGCGTTGTGTTTGAGGTGGGGCCTTAAATACATCTACAGGAGTTCTTTGTATTAATTTAATATTTAGCAAAAACACATACTTTTGGCAATTCTAAGGTTTTGTGCTTAATGTAAGTTAAAAATAATACACTTTTTAAAAAAGTGCTGCGTGAGTATCCGTGGAGGATTAAAATCATAATTATCTCCTGTGTTTATCATCTGAATGAACCATTTGGTTGTTGGTTATACATAGAAGGTACTGCATGCGGCTGCTTTGATGTCAAACTGTTGCATGGAAGGGTCAGAGGTTATATCCATGTTCCCTCTGTGGGTTTTATCCGTATGCGTCATATTTTCTGAACTCCGATTGGCTGAATTGTAAACATTACACACTTCAGGGTTTATTCATACCTCACTGTTTATGTCTCATAGCCTGTTCCTGGTTTTTTTTTTTTGCTTTAGTTAAATATTTCTACATCACTGCACTTCCCCTGTTTGCTTCTAACTCGTGGATACTTTAAGCAGAAGCGCCAGTGCTGCTACTCCTCTTTTCTGAACCAATCAGTGGCCAGGTCAGGGGTGACAGGTATATCAACCCCACTGTTGGGTTGCCTCTTTACTCAAAACACAGCTGCATCAGGTGCATTTAAGACTTTATTTCAAAGCATCACCTATAGTCATGGCACCGATTCTTCTCGACCGCATGGGGAATGAACACAGTGACTACATCAAGTGAGCGTTTTGTATTCTATTGAGTCTGTGTGTACAATGGATGTGATCCTGACTGTGTTTTAATATGCAGTAAAATACTCTTAGACAACAGGTTCAAGTTAAGAATCCGTATTTGGACACGATGGAGGAGGACATTCTGTACCACTTCAGTTTGAGCACAAAGACTCACAACCTTCCAGAGATGTTTGGAGATATTAAGGTAAAAAGCCTGGTGAAAGAAATGAAAGCCTGCCAGTCATAAAACAAAACTCACTGTATTAACTGGTCCCTCTCTGTTAGTTTGTGTGTGTTGGTGGCAGTGCGAATCGAATGAAGGCTTTTGCCCAGTTCATGCACCACGAGCTGAAACTGCCGGGAATCCCAGAAGACATCAGAGACATCTGCGAGGGGACCGATCGCTACTGCATGTACAAAGTGGGACCGGTGCTCTCCATAAGTGTAGGTATTCATTTTTACAGAGATCAGTGTAAACTGCGCTCACCATCACATGCTAGATTTTTTAAATATGAAGTTTACAACTTTTAGAAGATGTTTTTTCTTTATTTTTTTATTGTAGCATGGTATGGGTGTCCCTTCCATCTCCATCATGTTGCACGAGCTCATTAAGCTGCTCCATCACGCCCAGTGCCGTGATGTGGTCTTGTTTCGCTTGGGAACATCTGGTGGAGTCGGTGAGATCAGATTATTTTTTCTCCTGCCGACAGTTTTATTTTATTTTTTTCAATGTAGACTCTCATCTATAAAAACCATCGTAATGTATCATCTGCAGGTCTGGCTCCAGGCACAGTGGTGATCACTGACAAAGCAGTGGACTACTCTTTCCTCCCCCAGTTTGAACAAGTTGTTCTGGGTAAAGTTATCACTCGGAGCACTGAGCTGGATGAAGGAGTTGCCAACGAGCTTCTGCAATGCTCCTCCGAGTTGCAAAACTTTCCCACCGTCATTGGAAACACCATGTGCACCCATGACTTCTACGAAGGTACTAAGCAAAACATCATTCATAATTCACTTCTGAGTCCTCTTGGACTCGCGTACTGAAATATTCTGCGTCTCCACAGGGCAAGGCAGACTCGACGGAGCTCTTTGCTCTTTTTCTCACGAGGAAAAGCTGGAGTATCTGAGAAAAGCTTACGAGGCTGGAGTGAGGAATATCGAGATGGAATCCACCGTTTTTGCCGCCATGTGCCGAGTCTGTGGCCTGAAAGGTGTCTATTTATAACAAATTGTTGAACGTTAGAATGACCCAGTACAAGAGCTGCGAGCACATCAGGCAATTAGTCTAATTTGATGTTTCAAGACAGACAGAAATACACTTCCTGTCTGAGCAAGAAATCTCCAACATGCAGCATCCTTTACGGAGATGAGCATTTCTAGCTAAACGTGTAGAAATGCTCAGCCTTAGGATAAATTAATCTTTAATTGCATTAGGAAAATCTCACACGAATGTGTACTGTTTATTCAGTAGGGGGACAAAATGTCCATTTTAAAAAAAACAAACAACAAAAACATTTGGACCTTTCACAATTTTACCCTACTATATTTAAACTGCTTAGATGAACCACAGCACAGACGCTTCTCATCAAAACGCGAAAGTGAGGGAGATGTGTTTTGAACTAGAGCCGAGAAACGACTGGAATAATAATTGAAACCTTAAAAGTATTCTATCTCTAGCAGTCCCATAATCAAGTATTATGGGACAGTATTGTACCAGCACTCATCGCTTGCTTTCTTTCTGCAGCGGCTGTGGTGTGCGTTGCCTTACTGAACCGCTTCGACGGCGACCAGATCACCTCCTCTCACGACGTTCTGGTGGAGTATCAGCAGAGACCCCAGGTCCTGGTGTCCCACTTCATCAAGAAACGCTTGGGACTTGTTGCCTGAACGCTCTGCCCCACCCCCCCTCATGTTGATAATGTATATATACATACACTGTACCTAATGTTAATAGTTAAATTAGAGAAATATTTATGCTTTTTTTTATGATTTATTTGATGAAGCTGAAATAAATATTTTCACATTGCTTTTACAGATATTTAAGTATGTGTTGCATATTTTCATATTAAATGCACTATTTTTGTAAGGTAGTACAAATCTTTACAATAACGTGTTGTGTTTGCTCATTTTCATGTTAATGTGAGCCGGTGTATATGTGCCACCAAAGCTGACATGCATAGAGTAGACTCCAAAATTTTATGTTTATTTTGATTTGATATTGATATTTTTGATATTATATCTGAATGACTGAAAATTAAATAGCACCTTATTGAAGCAAAACAATTTTTTTTTAAAAGTAGGTTATACTGTAGCTTAGACAGTAGTGATCTATGGTTTGAAAGGCAATTCTTTGTATTTTCATTGTTTTTCTTTCTTGCAATAAAGCCACACAGACAATAAATTGCAATATTACATGTTTCCAATTCCAAGATATATTTAGCAGTTTATGCTGTACATATGATATTGTAAAAAAAGAACTTTATGTAAGCAGTCAATAAATAAACACCCATCAGCAATTCCTTTATTGGATGTGAACTGTTGCAATGCTAGGTCAATGCATGAAGTTTATTACTCATATTAGAATTTAAGTCTTAAATTAATTGCTACACTTTTCATACTGGAATAAAGGGAACTTTGGCTGTACCTCAGTAATGGCTGGAAGCAGCATCAAGTGTTACGTATTTACGTTTACACCAGGGATGAAGTATCGGATTTGGGATCAGATAGGAGCTTTTTTTTTTTAAATGGCTAGCATTAATAACTTCAAATCGCTTCTGCATTTTCTATATACATGGCTTGCAAAACTGCATTTTCAGCCATGCACATTACTGTTGATGTAATTTATTTATGCTTATTAATTCTAATAATAGTGTTTCAGCTGCAAAATGGCATCTGAAACTCTGGTCAATTTAAACTTCTGTTCAAACATAGGTCCAAACTTTTTGTCTGCTTAGTCGTAAGTCTTGAAGCATGTTGAAGCAGCATTAATAAGTCATCAGAACATGTATCAGACACTTCAACAAACTCCTCAGTACAGAAAAAATAAAAATCTGCAGCAGGATATTAAGATATGCGTAGTTGAAGAGCTTAACTGGCATGTGACGATAAAATATGTCAGTGTCCGACAAAAATCCTATTCAGCATCTGAAATGTGTTGAGTAAGTTACAGCAGATGATACATCTTATGGTATTTAAGCCAGACTTTTTATCTACTAAAATAGTAGCCAGATGTTCACTATTGGTCCATATTTATTCTTAAATGACTCAGGTCAGGATGAGGTCTGACAAACACTGAGACGGGAACATTCTAAGTTGCTGCGTTGTTTAACTCTATTAAGATCTGAGGCGACGGCGGTTCAGTGAATTTCAATAGGAAGATTGTGGATTTGATTCCAGCTTCCCCCCCTGTACCATGTTACCTACTAATCTCTGAATCAGTGTATGAATGTGTCCAAGTTAACTGGCTAATGCAGTGACAGTGTAAAGCCCTCGGAGAGATCAGTGCAACAAGAAAAGCACTGTATGAATTTATTTACCGTTTTAAATGAAAGAGAAAAAGGAATAATGCTTGGAGCAAATCAACATGAGCCAAACACAAGTCTTGTCAGAATTGAAGTGTGGATTTTGTGTCTCGTCTCGGCGGCTTAGGAGGCTTGATTTGGGACAGGGCCTCCTTGGCGTACTGGTTTTGGTGTAATCCAGCTGCTCGGAAAGCCTGCTCAGCTCGGACTCTTGGATCTGACACAATCTGGGAGACAGACATGCAAACAGTACGTAGTAAATTAATTACATATTTACAACTTTTTCCACTAAATTACACAACTATGGGTTTTTTTTTTCTCTCTCTCTTCTTGCTCTGAACTGGGACAAAGAAGCCACAGATCCAGCAGCCTCTGCAGCTTATTGATTTACATGGTGTCCTTGGGATCTTGGCTGTGTGCTGATATGAGGGTAAACATTGTTTGATAAGTCACTTGCTTTGTGTATTTTTCCTGATGGGATGGGTCAGTCTCAACTAAAGTGAAACAAAACCCGAACGACTGATTGTAGCTGATGAACCGAGGGGTTTGGGGGAGGAAGATGTGGGGGGAAGCGATTGTCTGAAGTCGATATATAGGGAGCGGAAACAAGCAGATTGAAGCAGATGATAATGCGCCCGGTCATCGCCATCTTTTAAACAACAGGTAAAGGTGAGCGGAGGGTAGATATTATCATTCCTCACCTGTTTGTCTGTGTACGTGTTAATACTGTAGAGAGGCCTCTGCAGCTCAAACTCTTTCTCATTCGAGCGTCGGCTCCTCCAAGCCTTTGTATCCGCCATCATCCTCTCTGGGTCGGCCTCTGCCACCACCTCAACCTGAGACAATGAGATTGACATTGAGATTGGTAACTCACCACTGTGTTCTCACTCGCAACCAAAAGGTGGCACTGATGTTTCTGCCAGGGAAACGGATGAGTCCAGTTCTTCCCTTGTGAGTAATTTGAACTGACAGAACAAAGCTGAGTGGCTCAAACCGTTAAGGCCGGCAAACAGTTCACCTGCTTTCTGAGAGCTTCCAGACGATCGTGCCTCTCTCGTTCCTCCCTCTGCTGCTCCTGCTCCTGCTTTTCTCTCTCCTTCATTCGTTCCTGCAACATATCAGCGCGATACAGCACCCTAAAGGGAGCAGAGAGAGAGACACAGAGAGAGAGAGGCTGTCGGACATCAGGCCTGGATGACACGTCTGCTTCTTGGCCACGGCCAGAGGCAGGGTTACCTATCACTGCAGGTAGCGGTGGGGTTTTAATGGTGCTGCCAGAGTGCAGCTCTTCTCAGATTATCTGTTTTTATCTCTTTTTCAGCTGCCCCCCTCTTGTTCTTCCTGACAAAACGTAGTCTAAAAGCTGCGGCTAACTCCATCATGAAGCCGCTTTAACATTATTCCTCGTCTTGCCCCGTGTGGTGCCACATAAAAAAAACAACTCCGAAACGAAGTGCGTTTTGTGGAACTTCACACTTGTCAAGAATAACTGAAGCCAGACAGCAACACACACTTTTAATAACCTAACATTTTTGCCTGACGTCAAATCAAATGTAACCTTTTCCGTTGAAAGGCAACACCTGAAGCACACGGCTTTCTTGTGTGATTATGTGGAAAAGCCAAATAATTCAATAATCCAGAAGTCTTGTTTCTCCTCGGATGCAATTTCCAGACTCCGGAAAACTGCATGTTCAATTGCAAGTTACACGGGAGGACAAAAACCATGCGAATGTCTGACTGGCCATCATGCAGTTCAAGAAGGAAACTGGTTCTGCGTCCCGACTTGTTTTGTTGGGATTTGTGCAAATGCGCACCAGAACAAAATCTCTGTAAACACGCTGACTGTTAATAGCATGAATAGCTTCAATGAAACAAAAAGAAACTTGATCCAAAAGGCCACTGAGAGTTTAAAACCCTCGCATGTCAGAAGAGTTTTTCTTTGATTCGATCTAGGATCCTACAAGTCCAATCGAAAATAAGCAGCAAAGTAAAGCAATAGCAGCGTCTATGACAAGTGGTATCCACAAATAATGTAAATAGTGTGAGCGTGTCTGTAAAATTGGAGCATGTTTGTGGCTCAACAACCTCAAAACGTGCTGCAACTACATTATTTCACCTTTTTAAGAAGGGTATTCAGATATGGCTTTTTTTGCAAGTAAATAATTTCACTCTTTCTTTCTTCTTCTTTTTTTACTGCAGCAAATAGACAGATGGTGATCATATAGAACTAAAGGAAACACCAAAGTCTTGTTTAAATCATTCACCTTGATATCAATATTTTCATTAGTTGTGACTGTGCTTCTCGTGATCAGTAAATCATTGTTTACTTTACCCTTTCGTTAGATGGGAACATGACACAGAAGCTACTTAAAATCGACAGATGAGTGCTGATCCAAAAAATGGGCTTTTAGTCTGTAATTATGGTAACACATTTTAAAAAAAGGGTTTCTCAAAAGTCAGAGTAGGGCACTTTAAATTGTTTTGAGGAAACTGGATCTACTTCACCCATGAGATAAGGCAAATAATACCAGAGCTCACAGTCAAGCCTTGTCCAATTCTGATTGCCAAAGACAGGAAATGTGTGCATTGGCAGCTTTATTGATGACTTTTACCACCAACAAAAAAATCAGTTTGTGTGAGCCGTGAGAATAAGGCAGAATTAAATCTATAGATATAATCAGTGTGTTTATTGACATCACAACGTCATCCATCCATCCATCCATCCATCCATCATCTATAACTGTTTATCTTTTCAAGGTTGAAGGCGGGGCCGGCGCCTGTTTCCCAGCATTCACTGACAGACCGGATCCATGGCCAGGTCCACCGCAGACCAACACATGACACTGACTTACAAAGAAATGAGGTCCCTCTATCCAGGACTCACCTCTCCCTGTCTCTTCTCGCCTGTTCTTCCATCTTGATCCTAAGAGCTGCGAGTGCCTTCTGATCCCTGTCTTCCAGCAACTCCCTCCTCCTCTGCTGCTTCAAATAAAACAGTCTCAGCTGGAAGAATAGAAAAAGGAAACGCGACAAACAACAGAAAGTTAACAAGAGGAAGAGCAATCACGCAGCAACCAAGTTGACTCTCAGAAAACTCCCAGGATCATCATGTCCTATTGACTGAGGCGGCAGGAATCAGATAAATATAAATCGAGAAAATGAGATGAAATTTCAGGGTCTGTCTGACTATTGTGCTAAATTATACGGAACCCAATGAGGCCTGAATGTTCTCATTAATCAAGGCGCCGTCCCGGGTTGCCATTTCCCCCCCAATAGCGAACCCCTGAGGGGGGAGTTAATTAAACAGTCAGAAACAAACACGCTCTGGTGTTATCACACCTGTGTGTTCAATAACTAAAGCGGATAATCAAAATCCCTGTGTAATGATAATGGCACATGCTTTCAATTTCATAACATCCAGGGTTTTCTTTTGTGTGCATCATTTCCATTTTTGCATTGACTTTTCTTTTGGTTTTTTTCCATTGACCCAGGTTCATCCTTTTAAAATCAAATCAAATTAGTCCGACAAAGCTTATATCAAAACCATATGTAATGTATATCAATAAACCTCTCCTGACTACTTTTATTTCTTTTAAAGACTTTTGATACATTTGCTCTACATCCTGATTTTAAAAAAGCCCAGCAAGTAACAAACACATTTCCAGGACAGAAATATAGACAAACTCTTTACTTTCTCTTTCTGGTGGGATCTCATGGCAGCCTCCTTCTCCTGCTCCCTCTTTAATCTCTCCTCTTCTTCCTCTTGACGTCTTGCTGCTATGGCTGCCTCCAGCTTCGCCACCTCCTCCTGCTGGGCCCGCCACCGCTGCAGCTATGAACGCACACCGGGAAGAAACAACAACAACAACAGAAACAAAGCAGATTACCCTCAATGCGAAGCGACTTTGAAAAAGCTATGAGGAGACAACTAGCTGCCAAAGTGCCAAACGGATGCAAAAGGAGATGGCAGAAGTGATTTTAACACTTTATGTGTGATCACCTCTGGATTTGTCAGAGCACTAAATTGTAAAGAGGTAAGTGACTCATAAGTGTAAGTGTTCATAAGTGTAGAAACTTTTAAAAATTTTGTCACATTAAAGCATTGAGTTTAATATTTTATTTAGCTGTAATGTGACAGGCCGACACAGACTCTTGCATGCTGAAGCATCTAATAGATGCATTTTATCCTTCAATCAATTCCGACCAGCTTTTCTCCACAGCCTTAACTCTGATCAGTCAGCTGTGTACCTCTGTCTTTATGAACTAATGTTCTCCATTTCACCTCTGAGTCGTTTACTGAACAGCTGTATTTACACAGAGATCAAATTACAAACAGGCAGTCCATGTACAAACGGGTTGCACTGCACTTTATTTAGAGGCATCCACAAATGGGGGCTCAAGGCAAAAGCTCACCACAAAGATGTCCAAAACCATTCAATCATTTGCCCTTCACTCTCACACTTAATGTCTACTTTGCGTTAATGTATCACATCAAATCCAACCCATAATTGTTATTTTTAATCTGCGGTTTAAATGTGACAAATTGCCACATTAAAACTACAGTCTGGTGTTAAGTTTGTGCTCTTCTTTGTGGTATAAAAAGACAAACAGAGGCGTCACTGTCTGCAGGAGCAACGGACAAGCTTCGCTGTGCAGCAGCCTGTCCGAGGCCTGCTGAGTATTAAGTGTTGCATTTGACAGGGCAGATGGATTCACAGCTCTATCAGAAGAAAGCTTAGAAATCCCCAAAGGCATGAACTTAAAATTAACATGCTCTCACACACATTAGCACCAGCAGTTATCATAAAGTCAATCGCTCCTGACGGGCTGGCTGAGATAAAAGCAGCAGCTGTGTGTTTAGGAGGGGGACCTCAAACGATCCGGCCTCTAATCCACTCCTACTTAACAATGTTGAGCCTGCAGATAACGCGCCGTTCCTTTTCAGACATCATAATATTTTCTCACGCGAACTTTTAGTACTTAATCTGACTTGATGTGTCATTTTAGGCGCAGAAGATAAATCTAGTGAATAAAAAATATTGGAGATTAATGTTGCCTTTAATATAATTCAAATCCAGAGAGCTAGTCACGCTTTTTATTTCAGTTGCTGTAATATGTCTATACGGACAGTGAAGTTAATAGTAATCCTGGTCTCTGTATTGTAATCTGGCGATTGTGAAAGGGCCTGGTATTGATTTCAATGTCTTCTGCTGCTCAGTGAAGCAAACCATTAATAACTGTACTAAACCAATCACAGAGTTAAGTTGCTCAGCAATGGTGAAAGAATTAGTAATTATCTGGTCTTCCAAGTTTGATTTCTTGGAAAATACAGTCAGTAATTAAAAGCAAGAGGGCAAATAAGCTATTGTGTAACTATAAATCAAATAAATCAAATAATGTAATTTTTAAAAAATCTATAACTAGATTGTGACTAAAGGACCTCAGAGTTGATTTTAGTACATACCTTTATAAACTAGCAAGTTATCTATATATCTATAAGTTTGCTTATTTTGTGCATAAACCCCTCCTGCTTTTGGACGTCTCTCCTCTGATGTTTGTGTCGTTGTGGGGGGAAAAAAAGACAAGTTCTTAAAACATTTTAAATGCATGTCAGATTCCTCATGAAGAAACATAGATAAAATAGAAATGTGTTCCTTCTGTGTAAAATGCATTCAGTCAGTCAATAAAACGACAATTCAGTCCATTTTCTTTCTATTTGCTCTCAACCTTGGTCAGAATCACAGGGGGAGTTGGCACTCAGTGGTCATTAAGAGGAAGGCGGGGTAACCCATGCGCAGACCACTTTGAAAATATTTAACATAATATGAAAAAAAAAAGAATTCAATGAATGAAATATGCTACATAACAAAAATTTGAAGAAACATCAGGAAAAATTTAAAGGTGACAGTAGTGTCAGGAGTTTTCCCTGTGATTGGTGGGTTGCTGGCTTGAATATAAAATTAAATGGAAGATAATTTGTTTTCTGTTAGATTTTTGTATTCCAGAAAACAAGCACATAATTTAATCAGCTGGTAATCCCTGATCTGTCTCAGATATGAGAAGTATGTTCTCAAATCCAGACTGTTAATAACATGGATATACTTTTAAGAGACATACATACATGATGAATAAATATATCTACATATATTTTCATTATTACTGGACATTTAAAGTTTGGGTTTTTTTCCAGTAAGTTCAGTTTGCAGAATAATTTGTATCTGGAAAATCTCGTAGATGCATCCTGTCAGAACGCATTAGTCTGACTTATTGTTTAGGCAGAGATGAAGTGGCATTTTAAGGAACGCGGACGGGTTGGGGGGTTGGAGCGGAGAAATATCATTATGTACAGTAATTTGTCACTGGAATCTCGCTTTCTGTGAATTTAAATAGAAATGAGACTCCATCCTTTTCCATGGCAGCACAAGAAAGACTGAAGAGATGTCAAAATGACAAAAGAATGATAGTGTTTTTATCTGAGCTCTGCAGCAAGCTGAAAGCCTTTGTTAGCATAACTGTTCGCTTAAATATTTTCTGTCAGTGGGCGGTGCAAAAGCTGTCAGTTCTTCTGCAGGCCATTTAGTGAAAAATCATTAATATATACAGTGTGCTGTGCAAAAGTCTTGAATCATCCCTTATTTATTTACATTTTGTCTCCATAGTGACATTTTGCAACATGTGTCAGAAACCGCTGTCAAAGTTTTTCTTTGGACTTTGATTGTTTTTTTTATCTGTTTCTTAGGCCAATAGTTGATCATTTCTAGAGAAATGCTTTTTTTGGGCTGCTTATTTATAAGGATATTTATTTCCATAATTATTTGTAATAGTTGTTTATAATAGTAAACAAGTTTTATTGTTGTTAATATATGTGTAACTGCTTTAATGTATTGTAAAACAATAAAAGAGCATGTAGACAGTTTATTAATCTACCTCTTACTGTGTAATATGCACAGCAGACATTTGAACTTGCAGCTGTTCGGTGCAGAGTTTTGTTTTGGGTGTCATAATCTAGATTTCTTTTAAACTAAACAATTCTACTGTCTGGGGAAAAGAAAAATCAGTTTCAAGATTTGAATCTACAACAAAATAAAAACCGTAGTTAACAATTTGTGGTTCGCACACATTCCCAGATAAACAGAGAATGAGTTGAAAAAATTTTAATATGCAAGTTATGTGAACAAAAACAACTTGACTGCCTTTCTCTCCTGTTGCACAGCACTTAAAATAAATGCTTTATAAATAAACTAAAATCTCTCGCGAGTAAGTAAATGCAGCTTTTTTACATAACTCCTTTGAGTTCATAAGTAAACTTTATTTAGTGACATTTTAAAGCATCAGGAAAGTGAGAGATCTAGTTTGAGGTGACAGAAAGACGACAAAAGCTCAGACGGCCACTCAGTTCTACGAACCCATGCAGAATGTCGTCTCTGAACACGTTGGACCTCGAAGTAGACAGGCTGCAGTGGCCAGCAGAAGACCAAACTGTATCTCATATAAGAACAAGAAACTGAGGTAACGGTTGCTAAGATTGAACAATAGCAAAATATTGCCTGGTCTAATGTGTCATCATTTCAGCCGAATCAGTCGGATGGTTCGGTCAGTCTTAGGGTAAACAATATGAAAGCATTTAAATGTTGTTTCTGGCTATTATCATCTCTTTATTACTACACCATACCCAGCTTTTGGTAACTACTTCATTCTGGATACGTCACCATGTCACCAAAGTCAGAACATCTCAGTTGACTAGAGAAGCACTAATTAATAGTTTAATTGTTTTTTTTAGCGTTAATACAACAGTACCACAAAATATCGTGATAAAACTTTAACTTTGTGCTGCCTCTATAAATCACGTTTCTTGAACATGAGCGTGAATTTACTGTTCTCCAACGTTCTCCATATCCAGTCTTAAACCAACAGAGACCTTCGGAATGTGAGAAGTTCACTTCATGGACGTGCCGTCAACAAATCAACTAAGTGAGGCTATCTTTACATCGCCAGGACCAAAATCTCAGCTACCGACACCTTCTGAGTAAAATTCTAAATCATAAGAAAGTGAAGAATTAAGGAAGTTCTGTAGACAAACATGTACGACTACTTTCCTGATCAGTATAATGAAACACGAGGCCACGCAATTCTTTAGAGTACTTGAAATAATGTCAGTCTCCAAAATGAGAAAAAGACGAAAGCTTTCTGCTGCAATATGCAATAAGAGTTTCGCAGCTGGCCCTATCAGAAATTTTTTCTAATGTCCATAACAGAGAAAATTATACACATTTGAGCAATTAACTCCTCAGAGAGTTGTCAGCTGCAGCACTGTGGCCCACGCGCTGTCTCCGCGACTGAGACTTTTCCAACAATGTACTTAATAGTCACTGACAGGGGATCTGCTAACACTTTTGCCTAGAGAATACCCCGATTAACCGGGGAAGGGCACAATAATAGATAATCTGGCCATAATTTAATCCTCGACAGCGTCGTTTGTATTGCAAAGTACTCTGAAGGCAAATGAGATCTTGTTATAAAAACTCTTGTTTGATGAAAAATTTCCCCCATCCAACAGTGGAGTCTATTGTCCTGCTGGCCCACTCATCTCTTCTCCCACCTGAGCCTGTTGCAGCAATCTGTCATCCCTCCAGGCTTCATCCACTCGTGTGGAAAAACACAATCACACAATCAAAGACGCCTGGGGGCGAAATATAAGCGGGAGGTAAAATGAAAGCAAGGACATAATAAAAGGCTGGAATGAGGAGTAACACCAAGAACAATACCAGCTAATTACAGCAGCCAGAATAGCCCAGAACAAACGCCTGATGAGATGAAAAGACGAGTCTGGCATTCGGTGATAAAAAAGAAATGAAATGAGCTGCGTCTCAGGCGTGGAATTTTAACTCATTATAGTATTTATCCATTTCGCCTTACCTCTGCCAATGTATGATTTATAGGTGCGGACAAAGGTTATATTATCGCTCATGGCAGATGAGGTTTATAATATCATTTATGAATCCGGCAGGTCATTTTTTTTTTTTTTTTTGATTCTCAAGAGAATCATTTTTGATTTTGTGTGACAAGGAGTAAAGAAATCAATTACCCCTAATTTTCTCCCTGGACATTTTTTACCTGTCCTTTGTAAAGATTAGGCAGCTTTGCTCTCTAAAACAAGGTCAGAAGCAGTCAGTCAATGTCTGAGTAAAAATTGTTCTTATGAGCTGAGGATGGAAGGAAAATAGGGGGAATTCTGAGCATTTCTGAATTAGACAGAGAGATATTAACCACCAGGTATGAACAAAATGTGGATTTTAGGAGATTTACTAAAAAAAAAGAGAGCACTATTAAACGTAAAGTATTGAAGTCAAGAGAGAGAAACACTACACAGTTTCTCCAGATCATCCAGACTCTGTGGTCCGATCTCCCATTCTCTTCTCCTTAGATCACTGAAATATATTTTATGAAGAAAATCACCCCTCGGGTTTTTAAAGTCTGGGAACAGATGATTAGAGAAAGCTGGTTCTGTGTCTGGTGGGCAGATAATGTGTCGGTTTGGCCGTATGTGTTGGATCATTATTCTAGTAAAGACCCATTTCCAGTTTATTGAGCAATTCCAATAGGGGTTTTAGGTTAAATACCATGATACTTCACATAATTCATAATGTCCTCCAGAACAAAATCTACTCCCACAACCTTTGAAAAAACAAGCCCACAGCATCACAGATCCTCCACCAAACTCAATACAGGTAATCAGTGTATCAGGTTTTCCTCATTCTCCTTGGTTTGATGCTAAACTCACGGAACATGTTTGCTGAAAAAAACCCAACCATATGATAAAAAAGCTTTCAGAACAAAAGCAGCAACTTTATGACACCCACTTGTTAATACTGCATAGACCAGCCAACAATGGTTTGGACAGTGCTGCTCCCACCTTGGCAGGAGGAGAGCTGAGTGATGACATTTGTTGAACTTTGACCTCAGTGCGTTGTGACGCACAGGCAGTACTGCAAACAGCCTTACTACATCAGCTGCCAGTCAGAAGGGTAGCCAGACACTCCCGCTGCCCCCGCAGCCACAAACCGCTTTTAGATGCAAAATGATGTCTCTAAGCTTGTCTGAACCGTAGTAAAAGGAGACAAAAACTGAACATTTCATCTTTTACATTCTCACAGTGTAAAAAGTCAACAGAAGCGTTATCCAGACAATGACGGCGTGGTTGTTATAAAATCTATGGCAGGCTTTATGTGACTTAATACTGCACTATCTCTATGTCTGCTTACATTATAAAAAAAGCCACCTAAGAAAATTAAACTGCTTGAAAGTATTGTCTCTGCCAAGGCCATTAAATGTTAAATGTTCTGTCTTGATCTTGGATTTATGCTTGTTGCAGTGCAGCTTACAGATCAGTTTTAGGTTTTTGAAATTAAAAGTTTATGGCCCATAGCGTTTTCCAACAGTTAAATAAAAAGGGGATAAATTTTACCTCACTGGGGATAATAGCTGCTAAGAGCTGAGATGCCCCTTTGAAATATTTTAGGCCACTAAAATCTTTCTTTTCCAACTAGTCTTTGTTTTGTTGTGTGATTCCCTGATAACACGTAGATTTCCATGGTGACTCATGATTCTGACTACAATTGGTCTCTGGCATATGGTATGGGTTGAGTTCATCAAATAAATTTCAATTTTCACTTTCACTTCCTATATTGCCTTATTGGATGCTTTAAATACTTGCTCGTTTGTATTTTTCTGGATGTATTGCTATGGTTGTGTTTGTTGTTTGTCTTCCAAGATGCCTGGTTAGTACTTTTTGTGACGCCATCGCAAACACCCTATAAAAACAGGACATCTACAAAATTCCTCAAGATCCAGAAGAAGAAGCCAGTAATTGTGGGAAAAAGAGCTTCTTCATCTGGATCATAGTGTTTCTTCACACATCTTTACCAGCAATACTTTTTTCAGGTCTCTTATTGTGAAAACTGTTTTGTCATCAAGTTATTTCTTCATCTTCTTTGTTCACTGCTAAATCCTGACCTATGTTTGCTGTTCGTGTTCCTTATACCCCACCTTGTTTGGCCCTCTCTCTGCCGCACCTTCTTCTCTGCTCTGAACTTTGAGCTACAAGCTCGTTTCTCTCTTTATTAACAGTTTAATTTGTTTGTTTATCTCCTCCCAGCTGCCTGCTCAGACCTGCACTTGAGTCCTTTTTCAACAATGGAAATACACCCGCCGGAGGGGTGGTGGAAACCAAGGCGCTAAAAATGCAGTTGCAGTAGAAAGGCGAATCCATCTTCTCTCTCTGCTGTGTCACTGCTCTGTGATGATAACAGCAAGCAAAAATAATGACCGAATGCAAACGTGCATCAATCTGAGCCTCAGTGTAAGATGACTTCTGTGCATAACAAAATCATTTTCCTATCTCAGAGATCACTGTCAAGAAAAGTTAATAAAAAGCAGCATTTTTTTTTTTACACGAGTGACACGCATCAAATCTATGCGAATGTTTGCTTTTATAGAAATTACTGGAATTTCTAGTCTCTTATTGTTGTCAGGGGCCCAGTTTGAAGTTATCAAGAGGAAGTATTGTTGAGATGCTACTCAGCTACAGTCAGATGTTTCTGATGTTCAAGTCAGAACTGAATATAAAGAAAAAAACGTCCTTGATAAGGACACTATGTGCAAACAGTACACAAAAAGTCCAGTTCTTCTGTACCACTAATTCCATAAAAGGTAGAAATCCCATCTACTTTATTGCCTCTACTCTTAGTCAAACACTAAATCTGCAAGATTCAGAAGATAAGAAGTAATTTAAGCTTCAAGGAATTTAAAAGTAAACCAATATTTAAGTTTTCTACTTATCAGTAAAATAATCTTCTAACTTAATGTTTCAAATCACTTGCTGCACTATCACCTCTGCTTTGGAACCCAGCAAGAAGCAGCAAATGTTTTTTTATTTAAATAACTGAAAGATTTTAGGTTCTTTATTATGACAGGTAATAAATGTGTGCTCGGGTTCCTGCCTCTGTGTGGAGTTTGATTTGTTTTCTTATCTCAGTGTTGGGCTTCCTCCCTTTTGATTTGTAGATCCTTTTCTGTCCACTTCAGCTCCCTGTTTGGTCTCAATGTTGAGCTGTACACACAGTGTGATTTGTGGCCTATTTTCCAGTCTATCTATCTATAAGATATGTTTTTAACTTAAGCTTATTAAAATACTTTGATAATTACTATGGGTTACAACTAAATTTAACAGTACCTGTTTATATTGATGTTGCTAAATTCAAGATGGTATGTTTACTTCGTACCATGCATCTGTCTAAAGATAAGTTTCTTACCAGACACCACATTAAATTACTTCCAGGAATACAAACAAGGACTTATAACATGCATGACGTGATTATCACTAGTTCTGTTCACACATAATGTTCACACATAATATATCTTGGTTCTTTTTCACAATTAAAAAGAAAATGAACGAATGCAAGCCTTCCAAGTATTTCAGATCGCTTTATATGAAATATATACACTTTTAACAATGATGACGCTGATTTATGAAAAACTAAAATCCTTCGGTTTTGAAAAAGCTTTTCATCCTGAAGGTTAAGATTGTAGCTTTCATTTGAAAAGCAATCACTTTTCTGTCAGAATGGTTTAAAATTTTATTCTTGTTCTTTCTGTGGTCATTTTGTATTTTTGTGAACCGAAATGCAAAAGAAAAGAAGCTGGAAGTCTAAAAACTGACATGCTATCTAGATGGGCTTTTTAGAGTTTAAAAACAACTAATTACAATGACATACCGTGTCTTGCTAAAATGTCTATATGCCCCTTAAACTTGATCAAATTTGTCACTTAACACAAACTTCAGTGTAAATTTATCTGATAGCACAACACAAAGCAGTCAGTTAATCAGTAAGTAAAGTTTATCTTTGAATGATTTAGCCTCAGCTTTTCCATGAAGGCCTGAAATGGTTGCTACAAAATATTGGCGATAGAAACAGCATCATACGGTGACATACGGTGGCCGGCAGCATCATGGGCGTAGTGAATTACATATTAAGGTTTGTGATCGTTGCGACATTTCTATTAAAGATGCTGATTAAAATGTTGTTTTATGAGAAGAAAACTATATATGGTGTTAAACCCCTTCAACATACAGCCATGGAAGAAGTGTGAAGAGGAAGCGTAATCCCTGATGATGTAAAAATTTTAAACTTTGTGCATCCAAACCTGCAGTATACAAACAACTAATCTGATGATATTTGACTAAAAGAGCCTCAGTCATGCTGGCTCAACCCAGCTCATGTCAGAGTGTCCTATCCAAACAGTCACCAGAGAAAAGCACCATTCAGAAAAAAAAAACTAAACAAACAAAAAAGACAACATTGGGGCAAGTAAACTGAATTTATACAGTACAACATCTGCAGCATATGGATTTGTTGTGTCAGTGTGTAACTAGCACCCCACGGAGACAGCAGCATCATGTTCTGCAGACCATCCTTATTAGCTTGTTTGCATTCACAGCCGATCCCAAGCGGCAGCTAAAGCAAGAGATGCTGTCAGGCAGCCCTGCGTTATATACAGCCTCATCAGCAGATATACGATGCACAAGCAGGCAGTCGAACAAGGCTCCCTTTACAATCTCTTTCACACCTCATACCATCACATCGACACTTACAAAGGACATGTCATGTGCATAATCCTTTAAGCGTTGCGATAAATGCTCTTCATCGTATCCACACCGACAGATGTGTGTTAATCACAGGGCGACCAAGAGGTAAAAGTAAAAGAGACACCAACTTTCTCTCTGAGATGCAGGCAGATGTTCTGCTGCTGCTGGCGGTCTCTGTGGTGCTCCAGCTCCTCCTGGTGGGCGTGTTTCGCCTCCTGCAGCGTGTCCAGGGCCCTGTCCAGGAGCTCATGCGCGTCTCGCTGCCACTGGTGGGTCAGGACTCTCATTTGTTTCTGGATGAATCGATGCATGTCGCAGCTACGTCCGTGTTGCAGCTGAGATCAAAAGAAGGAAAACTGACATGAGACCTTTTTCTAAACGTGTTCATTTTAAAACTTTATCTGTGCCATGGACATGTGTGTTTTTGTCACATGTAAATGTTTTTAGATTATCCACCTAAACTATTTTCAAATTCATTCGTTTATTGAGATAACCTAATCATAACAGGTTATGCAAAAAAAAAAAAAAAAAAAGAAAAAAAATTTCACCCTGTGGTTCTGCTCCACCTGTTTGGAATAACAATATTCAAAGGTTGTTGTTGTACTTCCACATCACTACGAAGGAATTTTGGACTTTACCTAGGCCACCCCAAAACCTTCACTTCACGTTTTGCAGCTATTAAGGTTTTGTTTTTTTCTTATGTACTTTAGATAATTTCCTGCTGCATTTGAGCAGAACAGGCTGACAAACTGGTTGGATGTTCTGTGCCAGATCTCCCATCAATCAAATGGTCCAGATCCTTAAGCAGCAATGCTGCTTTACACAATAGATATTTTAAAGTATTGAGCACCGAGTCACTTTTAATTGTGTTGTAATTATATTTATTGTGCGTTTTTGGAAAGAATACTGACCCTCTTCACTCTAACTAAATCCACTTAAAGGTATAAAGGCGATTGGTTTGATTGAATGACCCCAATGTTTGACTGTCTGTATGATTTTTTTAAAGATAAATGCTGTCGAGTTTTAGACCAGATGCCTCACTCTTCCAGAGAATGCTTTATTAAAAATATTAAGGATCATCAGGAAGTTTTTTTTATGACGAGGGACTCGTGTCCTTTTTGTGTTTTTAATAAAATTCTCCCAATTTTTCCCAATGTCTTATTGTTGAATCATGAATGCTGACATTGTATCGCAGTAAATGAGGCCCGCCGTATTTTAGACGTTCCAGGCTTAAATCTGTTTTTGAATTTTTTTTTATTTTGTCGTGATGTGTGTCTGTCTTTTAGCCTACCTCATGTTGCCAGACATGTTCTATCTAAACAGCAGGAGAAATTTAGGAGAGTTTAGTTAATCTATTCATTTAAGGGGGAAATGTTATATTTTCACACGAGTCCAAGTTTGGTTTAGATCATTTTACACAGGTTTGTCCGATATAAAAAATGTCTAGATAATCTAAAGCGAAGGTGACAAAAAAAGAGGAAACAAGAAGAGAGCAAATATGAGGGCACACAAGGAGTGTTCTTATATGATTTTTTTAAGATAACACTGAAGAAGACGATAAAAATTGAGTCACTGCAGCCAAATCCTACTTGTTCTGCATTATGCACCAAATTTATGATGCGTTGCAAGAATTTCACAAACATTCCTGCATGACACACTGTCTACACTAAAGGCAGCATTACCACAGGGACACCTTTGTGCCAGATCTAGCTCTGCAGGGGTATGAGACCATCCCTCTCTCCTGGCTGTGAAATGTTCTGAAGGAAAACAGTCCTTTTCGGTGTGAGGACGGCCCGCAGCTATTCATCATTGTGTCAGCACACTCAGACGCTGCAGCACTTGGCTGCCTCATTGGAACAGAGGGAATGATATTCATCTATGGACTAATAGCAGCTAACTGACAGTGTGAAGGCATTAGACGGCCGACTGGTTTTATTGAAAATGAGTGAGCTGACAGACCCGCCGTTGCAACAGAAGTGGCAGGATTAGTCAAGCTAATCTTGTTTATTAGTGTGCAACTTTCAAAGATCCACCTTTTTATTCTTCATTCTTGCCCTCTCCTTCACCATACCTGTTTTAACTCGTGTTTCTAGACGCAGTGAGCACGAAGACATAAATTAACACATGGTCTGTGTACGGCCTCTCTGTGTCCGTGCATACAGGTTGTCTATTGAGGTCAGTTATGGCATAAGGATGCATCGAGCCGTACATAGCCTTCTCTACACACTTGAAGTGTGGCAACACTTTGCTTCAGTGATCCACGTTTCATCTGTGAGAGTCTGCTGCATCCGCGACGTCTTCGTTGTCCAGAAAACAGAACGAATGGGAGAACAGAATCAAAATATATATATATAGAAACACAAAGTGCCTCGTCAAAGTTTTTCATGGACTTTCTCTTTTCGAAGAAGCACATAATAGTGAGGAGTAAGGAGAATTGCGCATGGTTTTCACACTTTTCTTTTTATAAATAAACAAGACTTACAAGACTTCCTTTTGCACTGATACCTTAAAGAGAGGGATGGCCTTCTGTCAAAAGACACCTAAGAATTATTTTAAAAACTCACCTGTGAAGGTCTTAGATATTTAAATGAGTAATCAGAGAATAAACACCACATAAAACAATATCCAAAGTTTAAATAGTGCACCAAGCACTGTTAAATCCATCATATCAAGATGATGGATTCATAGGACATATATTCCCATAAAACCAATGGGAATATATGGATTGTGTGTTTCTAAACTGACAGGCTGGGCAAGAGTTAACCAGAAAAGCAGCTAAGAGGCCCACATTAACTCTGGAGGAGCTACAGAGAGCTACAGCTGAGATGGGAGAATCTCAGCCATAATGTGCTATGTACCCTAAAAATATGCACTTTATTGGAAAATTACAAAGCCATTAATGATCCAGTTAGCTGATGTGGGTCCAGCAACTGGACCTCTCCAGAACATCCACATTTTTTCTGCAAAGCCTTCCTGTGTAGATTTAGCTGGATCTTTTACATTGTTTCTCTGAGTTTCTCCGCAGCCATAGTTCTTGTGCCGACAGAAACAAATTGCCTTCCAGGATTCTGTTTCAGAAGTAAGCTGTGGCAGAAACACTTTTATTACCTTCTATCTAACTTGGTCGATCACAGAAAGTCTGATAACATTTTGCATATGACACCTTATGATATGAAAGACAATGAAATACCCCATCCAGCAGAGGGAGTTCTTGACAAAGAGAGCCTGAGTCAAATCACCTGACAATAAAACCTCAGAGATTGGTTCAACCTTAGGTCAGCAATACACTCGCAAATGCAAATCTTTATCATGTGCTATGTATTATATATAAACTGCGGGGTTTTTCTAAAGAATGACATTTTTTCCATTTTTTACTTATTAAAGCCTGCTTCAATGTTCTGTACAACTTTGTCTCTGAACGGTCTGCTGCGTTCCTTGGTCTTCATGATGTTTGTTTACCAATGTTAACAGTAGAAGTTCGAGGGGTGTGAATAGTTGTTCATTGAACATAGCCAAACACACTCTCAGAACGAAACAATTAAAATATTAACTAAAACTAAACAACTAAAACAACTAAACAAAAAACTAAACTAAAACAACTAAAACTAAACAATAACTAAACAATCAAAATCAAACTAAACAACTAAACAATAAAGAGGTTTATGGATACTGATCTATTCATATTCACCCCGACGTCAGAAAAAAGTCTCTCTAAATTACATAAATTAAAGGCTCTTAAAAACCCCTGATAGAGCACTATCATCTATACAGATAATCAGAGGGGTTTCACAAAATCAATCTATGCCCGCACTGATTAGCAAACCAGTTTAATTATGACTAATAGCTGAATTAGGTGGAGTCAGAGCTGGAAAGTGCAGAGCGAAGTGAAAGACATGTCTCCTCCCTCCTCGCAAAACCCCCGAGGCTGAATGATCACAGCTCTAAATGCGGTACCCAGCTGGAACTGATATGACGACAGGTCTCTGGGTGCGGGCGAGGCGAGGGGAGGAGAGAGAGGGCCTGGCGGTTGTCATGGCGATACGAGGCGGCGGCTAGAGCCAGCCGTCCACAGTGTGTGACATGGCACATCCTGCAGCGTGCTGAGCGGATCATTGTCTAGGCTTATCTGAGTTCAGGGTGCTGAGCTACATTGATCAGGGAGACTGGGACTCACACTGGAGGGCTGCTGCTGACAGAGTGGGTCAGGACAGGGGTGAGGGAGTGGCATCTGCAAATGACTGCATCAATATATAAAGATCATAAATGCAGGTTATGTGACTTTTTTCAAAAAAGATATTTGCAACAGGATACATTAGGCACAAGCCGTGGCATTCCCTTTAGGCAGGTGGAGGTGAAAGTTAAAGGTTTACTTAAAAATAAGGGAAAAACCCAAAGCGCAGGTGTGACTCCACATTACTGCACTACACAGGAATAGCATGGAAACAGACAGGTTGCAGGAGGACATGAAAAATTGCTCTCTGACTGACATATTTTTATGCAGGAGCATTGATTGCTGAACAAGGAGCAGGTGATTGATTAGAAACTGCAGATGTGAGGGAAGTCAAGTATCTGAAGATGAACTGATGCTGTATTCCAGTTACCTCTGAAGTCGGAACACGGTTTGACATCACAGCTGGGTTAACGCAACTGCTAACGTAGCTGGTGAAATCGGGCTTTCAACATAGCAAGGCCTAAGCCAGCATCGTTTGCAATACCTATTGTTCTATGTTAAACTTTCTATAAGCAAACATCACTGTTCATTTGTTCATTTTGGAGTTGGCAGTGCTACATGAAGCAATCTCATAGACATGTTTCCACCATAGTTTACTACTGAAACTACCACTTTCCCAACGGGAAGTAAGCTTTGGAGGGTTTTCCAGTTGATATTTCAGACTGACAGATGGGGAATTTCACACTTCCAACAACAAACAGAAAACAAATGGGGAAAAATGGCTGTTAGAATACAATGCAAACATGGGAGACAAGGAAGTAGAAATGTAACAATCACGAGGCACAACCCAACAGAAGAAATGATCAAGGTTCACAACAAGTTGAAGAGACAAAATAGATAAGAACTAAAATATTCTTCTTAATTAACACCATGAGTGGGAAATTTGAAGTTTAAAATATTGAAGAACCATAAGTAGAGACTGTCACTAAGCGCTAAATAAAAATACATCTCATGAATCATGAAAATATGAAACATGAAAAGAAAATACTGGCAAATCCTAAAATAAGCACAAAAGCAATGTCCCGAAGTTCATAACATCCTCACAGTTTTGCAGAGGTTGAAGAATTGGCAGTTGGTCAAAATGCAAATAATCCAAACTTTGGCTGAATTGAGATGAAAATCTACATTTTATTTAAATTGGGATAATGGAATTGGATCGGAACCCAAATGAACTCGGCAGTATTTTTTAGGTAGATTAAAAAAAACAAACAAAAACTAACCAGTTCGAGTCGTGTCCTGTCAGGGAACTGTCTCTGCAGCATGTCAATGCAAAGTGCTTTGTAGTTCGGTACATCATGAGTGTACAGAGACACTGTGAACTGGAAACGCTGATGGTCGTCTGGACTCCAGTCACAGAACCTGAAACAAGTTTAACACTGAAATACAACTGCTACTCCAAACAGCACCAAAACATAACTTGCAGCACTGCACCAGTACAAAAAAAACTACTGTGCCAGACAGTGTAAAGTATTAAGCAGATTTGTATAATCAACCACCTGAGGAGAAAACCTCAGCTTAATCAGTAGCATAACATGGAGAAAAGTCACAATGTCAGTACAGACGTGCTTCACTTTATTCTGTGGAGTTCAGCGAGTCCTGCGTTTTCACATATTTACCAAATAAGAAGTGATCAGGATCAGGATCAGAACAGTTAGATTTATAAACCTATTTCACATCAACTGTACCTACGTTTCATGTTCTAGCAGCTGCTTCGTCAGACTCTGGAATTTGTCCTGGAACGTCTCTGAGAGCGACTGGAAGGCCTGGAGCAGCGAGTCCTTCAGCTCTGGATAAGGGCAGTCTGCATTCAAAACCTCCTCAGGAATGGTTTCTGATCTCACCACAATATATGGAGTACCAATATAGTATTTCTGGAAAAAAAAAAAAAATCTATCTAATGTTGTTCTGTTCAATCACATATTTTTATGACGTCCAAGTATGTTAATGTTTGTATAGTTAGATACATTTAGCTGTATTAATTTTAAAAAAAAAAGGAAAATAAGAAATCGAATATGTGCTTTGGAACATTTTAACCCATTTGACTACTGTAATGGGAAGAATGGGTTTTTCAGATACCAAACATTCTTTTAATTAATGGAAATATTTTCCAACAAAGAAATTGTAAAAAAAAAAACAAACAGTGCAAAATCTCTTTGATGCAGAATAAATCTGTCAAGAATGTGAAACTAAAATAATGTGTCCTGAATTTCAGAACAAAGCAGAGCACTTTTTTTTCCAATCTCATTTCAAGATGAGCACAAAAAATTAAAATAACTACTAATTAGTAAATCCAATTTTAATAAATTTGCCTAATCATTTAGGTCTCATCACATGACTTACCTCCTTTCATCCACAAATAAACAAAAGAACTAAATTGAACCTAAAATCCAACAAGAGGAGAAAAACATAAAAGCTGAAATAAGACATAGTTTTAGTAACATATTGTGAAAAATGCCATTGCCTGCCTTCAGTGGCCTAAATCTAGAGTTCTGTACAATAACAATTAATTTAGCATTTTTACAATGTTTTCCCAGATTTCATTTTCAGATTTCCATGTTTTGCATAGTAAATACATTATTAAACTTTGAAAGGTGAATAATCATGTGCTTATAATTTATTGTTGGTCTGATGCAGAGATCAGCCCGGGGTGACGGATCAAAACCACAACAAGCTTTCTTTCACTGTAAATGTGTCAATTGTTGGAAAACCTTAATACTCTTTTCATACTGTTTTATGTATGTACACATTTTCAAAACTCTGAAATTTGTCAAATTTCACTTGCTGTCCAGCAAGTATAAAGTATGGAACAGTATGGAAAATAGTGATCAACTGAGCAACAGCCTAACAGGCAGTAATAAACATACCTCAAAGCCAAGGTCCTTGATCTCCTGCTCTATGTCTTGGTACTCTGCATTAAGCTTTGCAATTACATCCATTTGTTGGTCTTTCACAGAATTGATCTGGCAATTCAAGAGTGACACATAGAAAATGTTGGTGATTTATTTTTATTCATGCAGTCAATAAAAACATTGATTAGGTGCGCAACTCAATCTAATCATTAGTTTAGTAACAACAGTGTTTAAAAGGAGACTTCTCGGCTTAAATCATTCCACATTTAGTCCTCTACTCACTGAGAATTGGAAAAACTGATTGAACGATTCACTGATGGGACCTAATCAGTAACTGCTTGTTTTCTAAAATGATTCATACACTTATGTTCTTCGAAAAGAAACAGACTCTTAGAACAGAGAGAATGAATGGGTCGTATTTTTCTGTCATGAGGGAGAAATTACAAGAAGATAATATTCATAAATTGCATTGATTCGCTCAGTTGTTTGGCTGTGGGAGGGAATACCCAAATGGCGTCGACAACTCCGACTGTATAAATACTGAACAAATTCAAAAGTCTTAAGTGAGCTCCAGGGAAGTCATCTGGCAGCCGGAAGATTCTGAGTTCAATTCCAGCTGCTTCCACATGTCAGAGTGCCCTTATCACTGAGCCCCAAGTTTTCTACAGGTTTATGTATAATAAAGCTATGCAAAAGAACTGGTTAACAAAAAAAAACAATATTTACATTTAGTCAATTTTTCATTTAGGTTAAATGCACCCATTTCTATCTGTGCTCCGCAAAAGTACTACTGCCCAATAAACAAGATTTTATCAAAATGTACCATTTTTCACTCAGAATTTATTTTTAAATAATACACTCAAAATAGTGAATCATAGTAGTGTATTAATAACATGTGGTTTTAAAAATAAAATTATATGTATATCTGTTTAGTAAAGCTTTGTAAAGCCACTTTTCTCAGTAATCACAGCCACAAGTCTTTTGGGTTATGTCTCTTCCTGTCTTGGTTACCTAGACACTGAAATATCTACTCAACATTATTTGCAAAAAAGTGGAAACTCCATCAGATGCTACAACTGACATTTATTCTCATAAATCTTTATCTAATTCATCGCATGGTAGCTCTGGCTTTATGGTTTGTGCTGTTGCTCTGCAAGAAGGCGTTAACCATAGTTTCAAGTTTTTAGCAGTCTCTAACTGGTTATATTTTAGTGTCGTCTTGTATTTAACTATCTTGTCATCTACCGTTACCAGTTGGTCTGTTCTCCCTAAAGAAAGCGTTTTCTCACAGCAGGGTGATGCTACTGCCATGCTTCACTATGGACATTATGTTTTTGTCCAGCCTGTCAGTTGCCCAGTTCAGATGGACAGTCATGTGTTGGTAGTTTGTCTTACTCATTCAGTTTTCAGAGGATAAGCAAAACAGTCCTCAATGAAACAGCCAAATATTTGATGTATTATATAACCTTACTCCATTGTGTTCCTTCATCCCCTTGATGGTGTTTGCTCACTACTGCCCTCTAATGGTCCTCTCTAATGGTGTATTCATACAGACAGGAAATACAAATCTCATAAAAATTGTGGGCTCTGACCATTCTAAGTACTAAGGTTTCACTGGCCATGCAACAGAATTAATGGATTTTGTAATTAGTAACACACTCTTTGTATCAAAAACTGATTTTTGTCCATTAAAAGCAGGCATGTCATATACTTTCAGTCTGAAATGTATTAACCAGCCAGTAAGGTCAAAGTATCCTGTAAAGTATATCTCTCAATTCTAATAACATTTGAAAATTTCTAGACTTTTGAATTTTCATTCTAAAAGAGTGAGAAAGAGATGTTTACTTGCATAGCAACTTTTCTACCTTGTTTAAAAAGAAGGAGTCAAACTGGCTGTGTGTTTATGTGAGCAGTCAGCTAGCAAGAGAACAGGAGCCCATAGGAACGAAACAAGTAGAAGTGAGCAACACAAAGTCCACAATATGTCTGGTCTGAAGTGGTCTGTCTTTAAAAACCATTCCTTACGCCTTAAGTCCGCCATTCATCTCTAGAGCCAACCACAAGCTCTTAGGACTCAAACAAAGAAATTATGACTTTACGACTGTAAATAGCTAAAACAACAACAACAACAACAACAACAACAACAACAACAACAACAACAACAAGGGTTTCATGAATAGTTACTCCTGTGCAAAAGTTGATCTCAGTTTGTGAAAACGAGAGAGTCTGAACTTTGCTGGATGTATAGGACAGACAGCTTTCTACCAGCAGTCAGTATGTCTCCAAAATGCAGTGTACGGACTGGGTAAATAAATACAGCCACAAAAAAAAAACAAAAGTTGCTAAAATCAATTTTACTTTATTTAACTGATAGACAAAAATCTTTTTCCAATCTGCTAAGAAATTTTTCCAGTCTGTGATAAACACAGATCTTGTAAAGCCAGTCTGTTTCAAGGTTGCTGTGACTAAACTGCAGACCTCCAGTTGTATCTTCATGTCACATCTGAGACGTACCTGTTGTTTTACTTGTTCCCAGTCTGACATGCAGTCATTGAGCTGCTGACCCCCCATCTTGCCCAGCCTGATGCACAGGTCATCTTTGAGGTGATACAGAGGCACAACAGTAGCTATCCTGAATGCTTTCCGTTCCCTTTCAAGAGATTGCCCTGAAGAGCAAAAATATATACCCATGAACTATATACATATATATTTACATACAGAGAAGGACAGTTAATGTGACTTACTGTATTTCTGAAGTGAGAAGACGGCAGTGTCTGTTATATCACTTGGCTTGATCTCATTAAAAAAGTCACGGATATCGTCCTCTGCCTGCTCCCTGTTTTGCAGAAGAGAGAGAAAAGTCCATTCTCATCCACTAAAGACACTCAGTTCAAAATGTAGGACAAGAAAAAAATCTCATGACATCTACAAATATAAACCATGAGGTTTTACAAAGACACTGTGATAAAACGGGTAAAACACCTGAAATGAACATTCATTTCTTTTCTCTCAAATAAACGATAGAACAACCTCAAAAATGTCAAGTGAATCCAGCACAGAATGATTTACGAGCTACATAGCGTTCCCACACCCTTGGGTGTTTAGACAGGTAAAGGTCAGCTGGCAACTGGCAGAGGGCCGGACTGTTTAGCTGCCATGGATAGATCCATCGATGGACACATTTTATAAAGCATGTGTCTATATGACACCATGATTTCAATTCAGCATAGGACAAGATTAAAATTGGTTTCTCCTTTTTAATTTATGTCCTTTTTGTTAATTGTAAGCATTCAAACTGCTAAGATTCTGGAATATATTACGAAGATAGGGCAAGTGGGGGGAAAAATAATCCTTGCTTGGATGCCAGAAAGAACGCACACATTTTTATACAGATTTAATTTGTGGTTTGGTAATTGTTTCTGATGGCATAATAAGAAATTCTCAAAAAAAAAGTGTTGAACTTCCCGAAATGTTCCGCGCTCCTGCTTATGACAGGGTTTGTGGAGAGATGAGGAGTTAGAAACATCCATCACACAAGAATAATGGACTTTCACTGAAGGTTTTTCAGACAAGTACGAATAGCTCTGGGTACGAATTGAACTTAAATGGCCTGTGGTGGAAATTACCCACGAATGTTGGCTTTTTAGCTGCTGGCCTTAGGGGTGTTATGACTGTGTGGAAAAAGGACATGGTAACCATAGCAATTTATTTACCAGTGTTCAATGTGACAATGTAGCTTTCGCAAGGTATTCTGTGTGTGTGTGTGTGTGTGTGTGTGTGGAGGGATGCAAGAAGTGGCATATCTAGATGGCTCATTACTGAGGCTCATAGTTGCATATATCATTAACCTTGGTTGGCTCAGACACAGTCATCACACAGCCAAACAAGCTGCACCCCAGAGCCAACTCTGCCCTTCTCACTTTACAAGGCAGGAAACTTCTGGGTCCTGATCACCCACTGCTGCTTCAACACAGAGAAGGGCAGACAACGTTTCCCATGAAATGACACAACTATTACCTCACACTCCTCCTGGTCACTCCACCACCTCAATTCAACCTTTTAAACTCCATCAGGAAATCAACTTAAGCCTCTCTACATCTCCCCCCTCACCCCCCATGGGCATATTTTTCTTCTTCTTCAATCTGACTTGGTTCCCTCTTTTTTTAAACAACCCCCCCGTCCGCCTCCCATCTTTGTCATGCAGATTTCTATGCGGGTGCAATAGGAGCTTAAGCGGAATGGTTTCTTGGTGCGAGAAGCTGATTCAGAAAACTGCAGCAGATAATGACAAGCAGTTATAGTGGGTACTTACTCAGCTTTTTGCAGCCTGGGGCATTCTCTGCTCCACACCTGCCGGTGTTGTCGTAATAAGGAGCTCTCCTTGGTTGCCTTGGCTGCACAGCACGTCTTCTGAACCTATAAAACAAGGTTTATTCCACAAGAAGAAAAGAGAGTCCTTAAAGGGGATTCTTGCTTTTAAATGTCTATGACTTATAACCTGGAGGGGGGGAAAAAACAAAACACTTATTTGACCCTTGAATTCATAAAGATTTTGAAACAGAGTCCAAAAATGAACATTTCGAATTAATGGCATTACATACAGAGCTGTGAGACAGGAGACGTTTTAATAAGAAAATGTAAGCCTTTTCTAATCAAAGTACGGTACAATGACATCTTTTTCTGGAGACATTTTACTGTTGTCTTGATTAGCATAATTGTATTTGTGAGTCTCATAAGCTGAGGTAAATCAGCTGAAACCCCCAAATAAACAGTGGAAGATTCAAATAATCAAGGAGACACATGCATGATACGCATGAAGCATGCTATTAGGAGAGGAAGAAAGACGCAACACTCTTAATCTGGTAACATTTATTTTGCTTTTTCATCGCGGCCCATCCTTAGAGAACTGTTGGGGCAGACATTCTTTATTTTATTTTTGTTTTTATGTGCAAACTAGTGATTCATTTAATTGTACTAAACAAAATCTCACATACAGCATCACATACATTGACACAGTGTGTTTGTCACAAACAGGACGTCTAAAGGCTTTTGGTGCTAATTTATGGCCCGTTTGTGTGTTGGAAGGCGGCTGCTGTTTATACATAAGAAATGTGCACATGTTCAGCTGAACATCTATCCTTAATCTAGCATCCATGTAGGAATAAAGCAAAAGTGGTTCACACACACTTTTCCAAGCATAGACAGGTTTCTAGTAGAATCCTAACTGCATTTTCAAAATGTCTGACCACAAACAAGTTCACTCTGAAAGCAGACTGCAAGATGCTAAAAGGTTTCCAAAAATCCCAAACTGTCATCACGAGCGGGATCTTGCTACTGTTAATAAACACATGTGCGCCTGTGCAACCAGAAATACACAAGTTTAGTTTTCATGAGAGGTGGGCACTGTGGAAAGCTTTCCTCTCTGAGAAAAACTTGAAGGCAGCAGAGAATGCAGACAAAGAGCAGAACTTCTGAAAAGCATATGAAGGAAATATTTGGAAACCTAACTAAAAGTATCATGGTTGGGATTGTTTTTGCTGCAGCAGGACATGACCATCATAAAATCTACCATAAATTCTAGTATATGTCAGAGGGTGCTTGAAAAATTGGACTGTGCAACATGATAAGCACCTCTAAATACTAGCAAATCTACAAGGGATAGACAGAAAGTTCTTAAATTGAAAGTCCCAGACTGGACCAAAGATTAGATTTTTGTCTTTTAAAGATACTGTTGGATGATTTGAAATACCATCTAAGAAACACCAAACACATAGCTGAAAGTGGTAAGTGGGGAAATCTCTCCTAGGAAGGATGTCAGATATTAACAGATGTCTACTAGAGAATCAGCTAAAGAGGATAACATCAGCTATTCACTTTAGGTAGTAAGATATTCTAACCTTTTCTTCAGCTACAAAACATATTCTATTTCTGTTAATACAATTTTCAGAAGTAAAAATGTTTTTGTTCTTATTCAAATGCGTTTAAATCACTTTCGTTCACTAATATGAAAAACAAAATCTGATTAGACATCGATATGCGAACGTTTCTTAATGAAGAAGAGAATATTTAATGGGGTGTCAACCTAAGAATCTCATCTCACCAAAATAAAACAATCCATCATATTGGGCCTTAATTTAGTGTATAAAATTACTTGTTAATTTTATTTTTTTCTTTCCTGAGTAGAGTCAAATAAGATCACCTAATGTAACAATATGATGGTCCACTGCTTGTAACAGATTCATAGTACTCCTGAAAGTCCTCTTAATACTGAGCCGTGGAATTACTGTGTATATCCAAAGCTTTCTATCCTTAGTATCAGGCTGTACTGTTTAAATCCATGACCTTCCCAACAGAGGACCTTTTTACAAGGAACACTTAATCTTTGGGGAAAAGGAAAAGCATGTTACCAATAAAACAAAAGATAGTTCTGTGAATATTTTATTTTTGTTCTAAAACAAAATACTCAGTTTGGTAAATATTAAGCAATACCCATGTAACAATCACAAAGGAACACGCGTTGCTTTCCATTGCTACATTTGAAAAATATACCAGTGATTGATGATCAAATTCTGCTGAATCTTAAATACAAGGAAATAGATTATGAGAGCCAGATTGACTGTCTTTCCCTGTTAGTTCATCCATTTTTCTATGCCCACTTTAGGGGTTGAACGACTACATATTTTTTAAGGTCGACTACATCATGATAATAGTCGAGTCGATGTCGACTAGTCGCGATGATGTCATAGTGACGTAAGCGCAAAATCCTTCACAACAACTTGGAGGCTTTATGAGCTATTTTCACGGTAAATATTAACCCCTTCACCGTCTCCCCTTCTCCCACTTTTACTAAGTCTATTATGCAGAATTAAAAGAGCAATAAACAAATGATTCTTCATGAGCAGCGGAGAAAAGTTCGTTGCACAAAGTCGGTCTGACGTTTTTTTTCTTTTCTAAACACCGGTTGATACTGATGATCTCTGGATAGCTGCCCGTATAGGAGTCAAATTATCACACTGACCACAATGGTGCTTTTGGATCATCACAAACCAAACTGTGTTCTTCATTAATCATGAACGGATCCCGTTTGGTTACAGTTTAATTCAACGACTGCTGCTTTTCCGCCCGATGCACATCAGGAAGCTCTGCTGACTAGAGTCAGTTCGGCTCTGAACCGACATGCAGACGGAGGCAGANAGATCGACTCCATCAGACCCTCAGGATGAAGCTGGACTTAGTTTCCAGATGTTGTCAAACCATATTTTTTATAAGAGCGTAGCCTGGTTAGAAGCTTCAGTAGCAGGGTGACACAGATCAGTTGGGGGATTAAAAAAAATCCCGACATCATGTCACATTGTAGCACGTTAGTCTTTTTTTAAAAAGTATTTTTTCGACACTAGTTGAAAAAATACTTGACAGTAATCTGATAGTAAGGGGTCAGAGAGAGCAGAGAGGCCAGGTGGACCCAGCGAATGGAGAACGCTAGTCGGGCTCCTGACCACCGCGGGCTAAGGTCCCTATATGGGGGGCGCCGCGCTAACCACCGCGCCGCGCAGCGCCCCTATTGCGGGAGCCTATGCTGTAATTTACAGCTTCTCTTTGTTAAATTATTTACATTTTTATACAATGTGAGATTTCAGGTGACTCACCTGGTCCATCTTCTTTCATTTCCTTGGAAAAATATGTTGTGTCACGTGATGCGACTAGTCGACTGGCCAAGAAAAAAGTCATTGCAGAGAAAAGAATCGAATCTAAACTAAACTTATACACTGAAACGGTTGAAATTCACATCTGACGGGTCTCTGTTTGCGTTTCAGGTAATTTGTTCCTCCAAAAACTTGAGAACAGAAACGCGTTTTTAAAAAAAAGCTGCCGCCCGAACAGGGACTTGAACCCTGGACCCTCAGATTAAAAGTCTGATGCTCTACCGACTGAGCTATCCGGGCTCTGAGCGAGTGGCATGGAAAACTGAATTAATACCTTTAAACATGGCGGACAGTAGGGGGTTTCTGATTGTGTATCTATATTAGGCCTAAAACGTGACTGCAGCTCCATAGAGCTGTTAGAATCAGAGCTGATCAGTTCTGTCTGCCATTTCTGTTCACTGCTAACAAGGTGACAACAGTACAGAGATCACTTCCGCTTTTCTGCTTCAAAGTAAAACAGAGCCAGTGAAATTAGAAGTAACTTCGTTTAGCGAGTCTAATCGCGATTTAGAGTAATTTTGCTGTAACGACGTCAGCATTTAATGGACAGAAGAGCCAAACATCATCAGAACAGTTTTGTAGGAAGAAGTTTCCTTGGCGAACTGTCGTTACAGACTTTTATAAGATGTAATTTTATTTATTGTCCACCAGATGGCAGTGTTGTAACTGGTTAATTTCTAGACCATGTAATATCTTAATTTCCCACCAGATGGCGCTGTTAGGCTTTTCTTTCTAGCTGTTTAACCGTCCAATTTTCTGTAGGACATTTTGTTAGGAGGCTTGAAAACATCAGCTCGGCAACAAACAGCGACAATATAAACCAGAAACCTGGCGAAACTCTCTAGTGGAGAAAACAGTTGACTGTTCCGCTTATTGATTTACCGCTGGTTAAAACCCGAACTGTTCCGGTGTGCAACAGGTGGCTCCGTGGCGCAATGGATAGCGCATTGGACTTCTAGTCAAGCACTTGAGAGGTGATTCAAAGGTTGTGGGTTCGAGTCCCACCGGAGTCGCATTTTGTTTTCTAGACAATCTAATGAATATATTTTCAGAAGTTACGGATTTAATTTAATCTGTCACCGAGTTCAGCTACGCTGACAAGACAACACACGAAATCCAAAGTCAACTTTTACCAAACTGAGCACTGAAACGTGATGCTTCTATCAGCCACTAGGGGGAGCCGTCATGGTTAAACAGGCTGCAGTCAACCCGACATTCACCGCTCGGTTCACCAAACCTCAACAAAAATATGTTTAAGATAAAAATCATACTCTCTATTATTTTTAACCATAAAACCGCAGCTCCTCTTGTTTCAGCTCCTCTGGTTCTGATTGTCAGATAATAATCTATGAATTACATTTACATGCACATAATCTGTTAATCCAGCCATAATCTCCAGATTAGCTCCACACTGTCCTGATGCTCAGCTCATTTTCACATGTTGGATATTAATTTAGCTCCAGATATTTTTGCTACAGTTTAAAGAAATGCTGCTGTTGCATTTAAATATTTCTTATTTAAAAACAAATTGATTCATTTTTTTAAAACATATTTTTAATATAAAATATCCTGGCATGGTTAAATAAATAATCTTCAGAATGTGTGGTTGTAACAATCAGAATAATCGATTATTTGCAGCCCTAATTTAATGATTGTGTCCTCTTGTTCCCCCTGCTGGTCACTGGTGGAAGCAGATTTATGGTCTTGGTTCCGAACCGTTGCTTTCCGGCCCACATTGTCTCTGCAGAACCGGTACCAGCTGCATGTGGGTGACTGTACTGGGAACACTGGGAACCCGCCGGCCGAGCCGCGCGGCCTGCAGGCGACGGCGGCAAACCCAGGGCGGTGGGGGGAAGGGGCGGCTCTCACGTTACACCTAAATAAAATATACAATCATTCTGTTTATTTATCCTGTCAGAGAAAAAAATGAAAATTTTCGCCATTTTATTCCTACATTTACAAGTTCCAAGCTAAATATTTAATTCAAAAGCTAAATATTTAGTTTGAATCCTAATATTTAGCTTGAGTTAAATATTTATTATTAATATAAATATTAAATATCTATTATTTGAAACTAAACAGTTAAGCTAAATATTTATTTCCTAAACATGTTCAAATGTATATCAAAATAAAATCTGGGGTTTGCAGATTTCTAGACGAGCTCTGAAATAGTTGTGAACTAATATTTATCTTCCTAAATAAATATTTAGTTTATAAACTGAATATTTAGCATTGAAATTAAATGTTTAGTTTGTACCTCTGACATTAATATAAGTTTGAATAAAATGACTGAAGAATGAAGATCCAGTTTTTTTATAAAAACAAACTGTTGCTGTAAATGTTTTTCAGTGTAACTTTACGAACAGCGCCGCCTGGGGTCAGCAGAGACCAACCCCTGGTCCGCCGGGTCCGCCGGGTCCGCCGGGTCCGCCTGTTCGGCCCGGTGGGCGGAGCATCGCAGCCCCAGCAGGGCGGAGGCGGGGTCACCTGCAGGTGGGCGTGTCCACAGCTCAGGCTCTGATTGGCTACATCCAGCAGCAGAAACATGACACTGAATCTGAATAAAATCAGAACCTGAGGTTCAAACTTCACTCTGCAACATTTTAATGATTTTTATTTCTGTTATTGTCACATTAGTCCAGGAAATTAAACATATTTTCTTTTTAAAACAGATGAAGCAACATTTAACCCTGGAAACTTAGAAATCACTACTTTTAGTTATTAAACTGAGTGAATTCTCTTATTTTGAAATCTAACAGGAAGTTCTCTAAGAGGAGAAGTTATGGAGGCAAAGCTAATAATCAGTAAGTTTTACAGCCATGCCAAGAAAATTCAATCAATAAACAAAATATATTTATTCCTGTATGACTTTATGTCTCATAATTTAGTTTTTATTTCTTATTTTTCTGTAGTGAATGAAAGTAAATGAATAAATGAAAGTCTGATGCCAGACAAGTTAGTTAGTGTATTAAAAAAATAAAATTATTCAATATTAATTCCATCCAATCAGGTGTGGCCTATGATGACATGTTCGTCCAATCAGGTGCTGCTGCTGAGACACGCCCACTTTGCCTGCAGACACGCCCACTTCGTGCTCATTGGCTGAAATGAAATTTTCACATCATGATGACGTCATAGTGACTTTATTCTGAGGCAGAACAATGAGGCATTCTGGGTAAATCTGAGGTTCTTCAGGACAAACAACAACAGACTCCATAAGACATGAGGGATAAATTATTCTTCCAGTTCTGGTTCTGGTTCTGGTTCTGGAGGAAAACAAACATTTCCTGTTAAATAATCTGCATATTTGGCTCCGAGGCGTCGGAGCGTTTTACATTCCACAGAGTCTAAAGGTTTCCAAGGAGATCCACCGGGTTGTTGGGTCCACCGGGTCGGTTCTGGTCGGTTCTGGTCGGTTCTGGTCGGGTCGGTTCTGCTGACGTCCGACTGATTGAGCGTCGCTCTTTGGGAGAACAAGTCGAATCCTTAAAGGAGGAAAAATCCGGCCGGCGTTCCCGCTGCTCCCGAGCAGGGCCCTGCCGCCGCCCCGCCGGCCGCACGTCCATCAGCGGCCGGCGCCGGGTTATCTGGGAGACACGGCTGCGGCTGTGGGGAAGTGGGCAG
>CAEGAF010017756.1:0-57702 GCA_903067075.1 Micropoecilia bifurca
CCATTTGTAATCTATAGGGGGGGGAAGCGGGGGGGGGGGGGGGGCACAGAAAATGTTTGGAAACCACTGGGGGGGCACAGGAGAAAAAGTTTGGGAACCACTGAATTATGGCATTAATATTTAACTGAAACTGCATTGTGAACACCACCAAGACAAATAAGTGTGAAACATAAAGACACAACATATGGACAACAATTTAGTTGGTCATGGTGGCACAATCCAGAAATATTAATTTCAGCTGTTTTATTCATTCTTAGATGAATATTTTAGTGATCAAAGGAAATATATTTCTTTATTGGGAAAGAAAATCTAAAGCATATGTTTGGTTATTAAATAATGTCTGGAGGTCTTGAAAGTTTAAAATAATGTTATCACTTTTATTAACAGCATAGCGTGATTGATGCATTTCATTTATATCTGCTTTGACTAAATATCTCTACCATCAGTCAACTTTTGATAAAGACAACAAAATCAATAGCAGACTCAGCGCAGATTGGATCTCATGATTGTGTTTATGGAGCTCTATCAATTGACACTTCATTGAAATCGTTTAATATTCAGCAAAGCTGATGATAAATGCTCTGTTTGGGTAGAGAAATCTAAATTTACATAACCACTTGACTAGAAATGGATCTACTGGAGAAAGCAATCAGGGATATCCAACCACACTCACACTTAAGAGCACCCCTTATTGTAATAACATCTTGTTCCCCTCTTATTTCAATGAACTATTCATTGTTATTTTATTATAATTTTAAACCTCTTAAAACAGACTGAGCAGGAAATACTATCTCTGAAACGCATTCTGTTAAGCGGCCAGTGAAAGACCAATAAATGTCCTTTGGGGTCAATAAAACAATGTCCGGAATGACAAAGCAGTGTTGAGGTAATGTAGCTGACATAACAGGACTCAGGTATATAAGAGGACGGTAAAATGATGACCGTTTTCCATGCCTTCCCCTGGCAGGGGCCTTTGGAAAGGAATCACAATGGATCATTTGGGAGGGCAGCTGGGAAATCTATAGAGAATCTCAGGAGACCTGCTGTGTCTGTGAAATCAATACAGTGATCCAACTGAGACCATTAAATGAAACGACTGCTCTATAATAAAGTTAAACATGCAGAATATTATTATCATAGGGCCAAAATAGGCTTTTGATCTGGAAACCATGCAAGCACGTCTGAACATCAATAAAGTTAGATTGCCCTCTGCATCAAGTACTTTGCAATATATTTTTTTGTATATGTAAACAAAAGATTGTTTTTGCTACCTAAGACAATTAAGTGAAGTTTAAGTTTGCTTTAATCTATTCTTAAGGGTAGTTCATAACATGATAGAAAACAAATTGAAAATTACTTAAATGTTTGGCGATATGTGACTGAATTACCCTGATTGTAGATACAGCAGACTGACTAATCTCAAAAACCCATTGCATGCTAAAACTAAAACACATTTACATCCAAAACGTACATCTTTATTTAGGTGGACACTTCAAGACAAAGGGCCCTACACTAAAATGAAGGTTAACAGTGATGGGCTCTGCTGTGCAGAAACTCAAAGGAGTGATTTGACACTTAAGTTCTATTGTACTGCAGTAACGCCCAGATTTCATTACACCTAATCAAAGCATGTTGGACCAGTTATCCTGTGGAACCTGGTGTCACTTTGTAGTGATCTTTAAAACATAATGCACCGATGTATTGCCTGTAGGAGGGAAAACAAATGAGCTAAAATAGTCCCCTCATCGGGACTGTATTTAAGCGGGCAGTCCCCCTTAAATACTTGAATGATTGAAAAGATATGCCTGGGACTCATAGACTGTCTCAAATTCAGCTGTACCTCCTTTCTAAGACCGGCCTTCGCAAACTGTGGCCATAAAGTCTTTAAACTGATAAATCCCCCAAACAAACTTAGCTATTGGTTTATTATATGTCGTTTTAGAAAAAGTTGCTTTATGCATATTTCCTGCCAGTTAAGAGAAAATCAGAGAATAAATTATACAAATCCTTCTTCCAAATGTTCCCCGGTCAAGCTAAATTCAGTCATTTTAACACAAAGGGCCATTGTTTTGATTTATAACTTCAGTTTGCCTCAATGAACAAAGTAAAAAGGCTTTGTCATATTACCATGTGACCGAACTTTTCTTCCTTTCGTAAGAGCCAGTAAAACAGAACACTATGCAGAAAGTAATTTCCTTTGATCTCTGCGCCTACCGTAATATGTCCCATTTCTGAGAAACATGAAACTCAGACCATTCCTGTTTTGTGGATTTTCTCCTCACAGACAAATTTTAGGCATGGGCATGTCCTAATCTCTATTTCACAGATAACGGCATGGTTATTTTCTGCATCCTGGCCTTTTTGTGTACCTCACAGACACACAATCGTTTGAACGCTTCTGTGTACACCGTTTCAAATTCAGCACCTGCAGTGTTGGGCAGTCTGGCTTTTTTGGAATTATAGTATTAACTTGGAAACCAGAAGCTTGAAGCTGGATTAGTCACTTGGAGGTGTGAACACAGGCTTGGAGCAAAGATGGCATTTCAGCTAATATTATGTAGTCACACTTTGACTCTGGGATGTCCTTCCAGGAACCTTGATGATGCTGTTACAAAATGAAGTAAATCATTTTCTATGTGCTACAGAAAGTAGCACAAAGACATAAAGTTGAATAAGAAATCATAATCTTAATAAGAATCCATAAGAAAATGTCCCAAAGGCTACTCTATGGAATTTAGCTTCCTACTGTCCTGAATTCTAACACATAAATTACTTTGATGTCAGCCATTCATTTGTGACTGAAATGAATAGTGAATGTTTATGGATATTTGCTAAAAGGTGAACCTCTGCTTTGCCATCTGCCATTTTATGTATGGGAATTAGAAAAAGGAGGGATAAGAACATGTGTATGCCACACTGTTATTTATTTGCAAATTATGGTTGAATCTTGACAATAAGAAATAAGGTGTATAGGGAAAGTGGAATGAAAGCTTTTCCAACACATTGTAGCTCACTATCACAGAGAAATTAATCTTTGTAATTTTTAAATCATACAAACATGTTTATAAATAATTTAATTGGCATGGGATTTAAGGACAACTTACACCAAAGTGATAAAATGTAGCAAACTGCACTAATAACACAATAGTAATTGATATATCTTTCATCTTTCCCTTCACTTCAGCCATCTTAAGGATAAATCACAATGTGTTTGCTTAAATCAGCACTTCAGGCAATTTTTGATCCTCTTAATGATCAAGAAAAGGCAACAATCTGTTTCTGCCCAAATCCTAACATTCCTTTGCTGCACACAGGTAACAAATTATGGCAGTAAGCAAATACTGGTTTGACAGCGCAAAAGATTAAGCTGCTCCGTGAAAGACTGTGCAAATACAAAGAGCAAACACAGACTTAGAAAAAAAAAAACTTTTGCTGCTCTATATACAAAAGAAGCTCCTATCAATGGAGAGAATGAAAAAGGAAATTTAGAGTTTGTGTAATGATTTTCATATAATGCATATAAAAGGTGAAATATTCCTGTATTTAGGTTTAAAAACCCTGATCATGGGTGAAATTATGTTTAATTTTGGAAAATTAATTTCCCAGAAGGATCAAATGACTTTAACCATGACGCTGTCTGTCCCTTAAGCCATCCAGCCATAATGCATTTAGTTAGACATTAAGGATCTTGATCAATGGCTACTCTTTAACAAATAGTCATTTATATATATGTGTAAACCAGATTGTAAATTTTAGGAAGTGTCTGCTTCAACAAAAGGAAGCATTGTTTTTCAAAGCTTTGCGTTTCAGTTGTAGCAAGGCATCAGCGCTAAAAAACCACAATGCCTAATCCTTCAGCTGACAAAAGAAGTGTGCTAAAGTCCTTACACACTTACGTTCATGTTAGGTAGGCAGAGGGCACTTCTCAACAGCTAAATCGCAAAGCCTCATTTCAAAACATCTCATTTGCAGCCATCTTCATCTCCTTTGTCCTGTTTTGGGCCTTTCGATGGAAAAAAAAACCCTCTTTTCTCTGACCAGGCACCACCTGTCATCCCAATGCTAATGGGAAACGTTAACAGGAGGCTGGATAAAAAAACCCACCACTTTGTAGAAATACATTACCTGTCACCTTGTCTCTGGATTTGGACTTCTCGGCTGCCAAAAGATTTAAGGGCCCTTTGCTAGGTTGTCAGAAGAGACATGATTGTGCCTGTGGCCATAAAGAAACATATGTGTGAGTTTTTTTGTTAAGGCTTCAAGCAATTGGCACCAGATGTGTGCTGTGAATGGTGTTATTTTTTTTCTCACATGAGCGTGCGTCTGTCATTGTGTACAGCTGCGTGAAGGAAGAGTTAAGTCCCTTTCACGTGGAGTGACGACGAGGTGAGAACCAGCAGGTCTAATTGAAGCGCTTAATGGGCTGTCTGAAACCATCATCCTACCCGACACTGCACATGGAGAAGCTCATCATCATTGAATTGCATCTGATTTAGCAGCAAACACAAAGACAGGCTGTTGGCCGAGACAGATGATTTTTAAATATGTAAACATCTTTTTATGAATATTGACATACTTGAGTCTCAAAGCAAATTTGCAATGTTTACGGAGGGAGTGGACATTAAATTTGATCCTTTTATGTCTGTTCCAGCATTTTATACATTAACAAACCGTCCAGTTATTTTAAATCAATTGATTCTCATAATAAAATACCGGCTGACTTGATTATTGTTCCTCTTTATCAGAGAGATTACTTCTGTAATATAAACAGATAAAATCTCTTCTCATATGTTATGCTGAGATGTGTGGTGTGGAAAGACAAGTCAATCAATCTTGGCTGTGCAGCAAATAAAGCTGGTACAGCACAGCAGATTTCATAAATGCTGCTCTTTTGTCAGTCCATCTACATCCAGCGGTTCACCTATGTACTGGTTAAACCCCGCCTGAATTTACATTGGCCGATCACCTCAGCCTTCCAGATTGGGGAAAAAAAGAAACAAAGTCAACTTTCACATACGCAATTTAAACACTAACACTTATGTATCAATAATAAAATATCAGGCAGAAATTTTATGTACGCAAATGCGCAGTTTATAAAACATTTTATTCTTTTAACTACTTTAAGCTTCAACCAATCAAACTCCAGCTCTTATCACTTCACATTCTATGAAAGAGCTGGGTTTGAGGTGGGCCTCCTCTTCAGCAGGGTCCCATGACTGCCACAAAGACGCACCCACAAGGTAAAAAACACGTCAACCACACACACACACACACACACACACACACACACACACACACACACACACACACACACACACACACACACACACACAAGGTTGATTGACACTCTAAAATAAAAAAAACATTCCATAACATATTTATTTTGAATAGTGAATTTCCCCCAAAAAAATATAAATATAGAATTATTCTTACCTTGGAAAACACTTTTATTTATTCTCTAAACCCATACTAAATATGCCAATAAATAAAGATACTTTTGGTTGTTTTCCCAGTCTTACTTTGCTTCAAGCCTATCCTAACCACATCCCTCTCGTCCCAGGCAGCTTTGCCTGGCTCTGATCCCAGCAATAGCTTTCTTCCAGGCTCTCTCTCTGTCCGTCCCCCTGCAGCCACAGGCCAGCTCCCAGCTCGACTCTCAGTTCCAACGAAAAGCATGCTCGATGAGGAGAAGGTTTTATGCACTGCTCAAACACCAAAACATTTCAATCAAAGCTGGTGCAGCAGTGAAGTATACTGGTAGCATTTTGCAGCTTCTGGGGAGCTTCTTGTTCAAGGGAGGACATCTCAGCAGACACACGATTGAAAACAGACTTTCTACATTTAGCTAAAATAGTTTTTCTTGCCACGTGACTATCAATGACTTGCTTCAGCTTAGGAATGCAAGTATAGAAATGACTGAGGAGATGTAAAACAGGTGGGCCGGCGATTTTGTTATATTAAACATAACTGACACGGTAAAGTGTTCCTCTAGGATTTACTTTGAGAAAGGTGGAAGGTTGTGTCCAAGGTAAAGTGAGTTTAGTGAACAGACGGTCATTATATAAAGGCCTTCCAGCTGGATTGCATATTTCCCAAAAACCATGGTTTGTCTTGTGGTGGAGCTCAGCAAATGAGCCGTGCTTAAAAGATGGCTAGGTAAATAAACAGGAGCTTAGATTCAAAATGTAAAACCCTAGTTTGCCTTTTTGTTTGATGGTAGAATTACGTTATCTTACACACTATAGCTGGTCTACTTCCAAAATGATACACTGGTTTAACATCAAAAACTTTGTTTTGTCTGATATGATGCTGTCATTTTTAGAGCACATAAACCTGTTATGCTTTGAATAAATTGTGTTCTACATGCTATTATTATGTAGATATCTTGTATTTCAATGGTGTTGGAATAGCGGCCAGTATTGCCTTTCTTCACAACTGATTCTGTAGCATGACTTTTGCTTGCACTGTGTCAAACAAACAAAACCGTTTGAAAAACCTGCTTACCTCCTTGCCTGTGGTGATGCTGGACCAGGAATCACTAAAGGAAACAAAAGGAAAACATCTCAAGAAAACATTGAACACAACTTCCGTCTTCACCAAATGTAAACAAAAATAGAGTGGTTAGCGGTTGTAAAACTTTGCTTTTGTCTTTTGCAAAAGCCCACGACTCATTTTTTACACTAGTGCCAGACTCACATGTTTGTTTTGGTTGTATTTACCCAGAATACCCTGGTCTGTTTCCTGCTTTTGGAGAGGTCTCTGGCCCACTTAGCATTTTTATACCCATTCAAACCACACCAGAGCTCACGTCAACCCAACTGAGATTGAGGTATGTAGGTGGATCAGAGTTAGCCTTTTTGGTCCGCATCAGAGTTCGATTGCATATTCACACCCTTACACTGTTTCAGCAGTATAAAGATAGTTGCCATGACTTTCATATAACTTTTTCATATCTTAACAGGAGCCTTTTCACTTAAAAAGTGCAGAAAAGACAAGAGAGGATTCATGAGGAATTTTGTACTAACTAAGTCAACCAGGTGCAGTTCAATGTAAGGTTAAAAAGAAAGATTGTTAAGAACTTTCAGATCAACATCTAGGTCAACCTTGTTCCTTAACTGAATGAGGTGTTTGAAATGGTACCTTTAGGAGTTATAGTTTGATCCTTGGTGTTTAAAGTAGCAGATTTCAGACAGTCTGTTTTTGTGCCCCTGTGTCTTTGTGCTTTTGGGGCAGAGAAAACCTTATTTTACTTCAGTGAGCAAGGGAAACATGGTATAGTTGTAGTCTCTGCTTCTGCACATGAAAGCACCTTTGACATGGTGTTTTGCCGACTTTGCTACATCGTTGAATATTAGAAGTAGGGCTGTATGATATTAGAAAATCTTGAGATGATTTTGCGTGGTTATGTCATTTGCGATATATAATACTGTTTGTGTCCGCTGTGAGCGACTGTAGAATTTGATGGTCCCATGTCCTTCCTATAACTATGCACGGTTCGAAGGCCATCAAGTAACACCAGCTTATATATCTGAGATGTATTGAGTTTTTGACATCTATAAATTGTAAAGACGACTCTTTGCTGTGCCTTAGGTGACTAGTGTCCAACTTCAGCCCTCAAGGGATTCTATTTGGCATGTTTTAGTTCCCTCTATGGTTCAACACCCATAAATTAAATAATGGCTCACTAGTAGGGCTCTGCAGAAGTTTGACATATTGAGAAGGTAGGTGGAACATTTGAATCAGCTGTGTTGGAGCAGAGAGACATATTTAAAACTGCCAAGACACAGATCCTTGTGGACTGGAGATGGACACCCAGGCTTTACGTGGTATATAGGCATATTTCGACTGCATGAGCTGAAAAGTGTTTGGCAACTTTAATTTCTCTGAACTTTTTATTTTATCCTGGTTGTCAGTTGTGGGCAATTCTGCCGTGGGATCAAATTTCTCTGTTAACACAAATCGTGGTCAGTGATCGTGGAGCACAGCTTACTGTCGACTGCAGCAGCGAAGTTCAGAATGTGATGAAAACAAGGAAATAAGACCAATAAAGCATACATATCTGAAAGCAGAGATTATTGGCAGCTTTGGTGTAAAAAGTGAGTAGTCACTGGAAACTGCAAGTGACTTTAACAGATTTAAAAGGAACTGTGCCAATCCTGACTTCCAACAGTGTTCAAGAGAAAAAGAAAATGACTAATTCTAATTATGAATTTAAAAAGTCAAGTTTTTTTCAATGAAAGGATAATCGATGATTACATGATTACAGTTTATAAACTAATGTACAGACTCCCCAGCGTTCAAGGAACAGTGTAACTCTAGCAAACTTAAAATAATTTAGCCGACACAGTCCTTGTTTTCTTGCAATTAATGTGAGAAGAAAGGATTGGAGGGTGGCAAGTATAACTTGTAATTATTTCACAGCAATGGAATTCTGAAACAACTATCCTGCACTGCAAAGAGTGAAACCGAGCAAGAAGGCTGTTAATATTAATTGAATAATTGGAAGCATGGTCAACATGAACTGAATGACATTGTTCATTTCCTCTGCTGCCATTTCTGCTATTGCTGCAGCTTCAGGCACACTGTCAACTTCATCGTTCACAACTTCTCCTTTTATTCGCTGATTGGTCCAGCTGAAAATGTACCAGAGAAATCCAGTTCAATTGGAAACAGCCCAGAATGAGCACTGAAGGTAGTTCAGAATTGTATATGAAGTCTACAGCCAGTCTAGTTTAGCTTCATGTTTTATACTTCAGATACTATCGAAAAAAAGACCGCCTCTCCACCAGTGTTTTTTTTTTCTTTCCAACGAACATTTCTACACTTGTTAGTCTGATTTGGCTCTGGCTTCTGTTGTGGAATTGATAGAGGTAGAGGAATGGCCTCAGAAAGCAGCACTGTTTCTGGAAAATTTTACTGCAGGAAACCACTCTCTGACTCAGTAAAGTCACCAGTGCTGGTAAATATGTTTAACCATTGACTGAATTACCTGCTTACTGTTCATACATTCCCTGTTCAGGACTATTGAGCAATGTAGTTAAAGCCCCTCCTTAAATATTCTCACAACGAAGAGATCCATCAGTAAGGCATGAGTCATTGGTTCCTTTTTAGCTCCCTGGTCAGTGGACTCAAGCTGATTGCACATACTTGACACAGGTCTGGATAGCTGAGGGACTTACTATAAACAATATTCACATATTTTTCTTGGACTACTGGGTCCCGAATTGACTGCAACAAATTACTTTTTCCTCGACGGAGACTTATTTAATGTGCAGATTACTGAAGCAAGGCTTGGCGAGGCGTATTCAGAGCAATATATTACACAGATGTGATGAAATTTTGTTTGAGCACTGAAGGAAGGAAATTCATGCCTAATCTCCTGATTAAGATTTCAGAAGTCAGCATGTAATTTCTGCCGTTATGTGAGTGCTTATTAACAGAAGCACTCACATAACGTAGGACAGGACATAGGTTAGCGGGGTTAGGATTTTGGTCTCTTTGAGATGCTGGAAGCAGATGTGGGTGCACGCACATTATCATCATCAACATAGCATCTGCTTCTATCTACAATTATTTTAAAGACGCACAAAGCACATTTACATGCATGACACAGCTGACCAAGATTAAGTATTCAGTGAGATTCAGTGACGAATATATATGAGGGCTAAGCATCAGATGTGCAATAGTGAGCACTAAAGTGGGGGGAGGGGTATAGTGTTGAGCCCTTAAGGAGTACGTGGTCCGTAAAGCTATGAACTACATCTGCCAGTATTTTGTACAGATAGATAGTGACTACATGTTGATTAAATAGCTTTGTGTGGAAAGCTTTTTTTCCTAGTACATTAAGCAACATGTCTGCTCACATTAACAGGAGGAGGTCTGGCCTTGTTTCCAGGAGCAGAAACACTCATGTCAGCTACAAGGAGATTTTCATGGATGTTTTCTGATTTACTCAGGTTTTTCCCAGCATAGATATGCACACTTAAAGTGAAACTTTCAGGCAGATATCTTGACCTGTTTACTGCTTTGTAAGCTAAAACGCCAATGTGGAAAATACACTTTGATTTTCATTGTCCCATAAATTGAATTTGTATCATTACTAAACCATTGAGTCTGCTAATTTACATAAACCAATAAATGCAATCTGCATAAATATGCAGAAATATCCAACTGATCATTTTCTTAAATTTGGAAATGTGAACATCTTGGATAATTCTCAGAAAATATATTTTAACCATGATGTCATTCATTAATTCTTCCAACGGTCTCCACCATTAAAGCCTGGAAAACCAATCAAGCATTAAAACAGACTATGCTTTTTGCACAGACCATTGTTTGCTTTAAAGCGAAGTTGTTTTCCTCCTACTGCAGGTACACTTCTTTCTGCTTCAGCAGCTGAGTGGCAGAGAAGTGAGCAGCTGCACCAGCGAATAAGCTGTTTGCACATGCACAGTGTTGTTATACTGGTTTGATACTCAGATGAGCGCTGTTCACTTAGTGAGAGTGTAAATAGAAAAGACATTCTGTCATTTCCAAATTTCTCCTGGAGTGATCATTTTAAATGTAAATCCTGCAATAATTACGACACCAGTTAGTCTTAAGCATTTGGATGAAGAGGCTGTATGGAAACTCTGAGAATCAGTTCTCATTTAGATTAACATATCTAAATGTGGAATGTATAGCTATCTTTTGTACTTTGTACCGTTCTTTAGTTATTAAGCTCTGCATCAGCACCTGAATAGAATAATCAGGCGCTGAATAATTGTAATTTATAAAAGTTATTTATTCCTCAATGGGGAAATTTCAGAAATTTTAAATCAAGTTGTTTTTTCTTATTTAGTTCTTGATCTATCATGGTATGAACTGTGGTGCATCTTACTCTCTTAGGTTTGGATTTTCTTTCCTATGAGTGTAAACTTGCAGTTTTTTTCTAATCCTGTAGCTTAACGGTTATAACATAAATAGGCCGCTTGTATGGGTGATACATTATCTAAATCTATTTTATTTTTACCTTAAACTCACCCACATCTTCTGCGAATGTGTTTCAAAGTGCTCACTACATCCTGCATCCTCTTTTTGTGTTGCCGCTGTATAGCCGCTTTGGCTGTATGCTTATGGTCTACACGTTTGTACCGGATTCGTTTCACTGTGGATAAATCAGGCTCTTCACAAGACTTTTGACGACAATAATAAATAAACTCTATTATCTATTTGATTATTGAGGCATATAGCAAACAGAAATAATTTTGGTAATTCAAACTAACCTAAAACTATAGAAGTTTGGTCTGATTTGTGTTCATTGAGAAAAAAAAATGTTGTTTTACTTATTGTATGGAAATATCTGGTATCAACTGTACGTTTCTCACTTGTTTTTAAGAAACATAGCTACAGTCATAAGTTATTTTCAAATAATTTATTGCTTTGACAAACAATGCAAAAGGTGAACATAATTACTGTTTCAGACTTTCAAAGTCCATAGGTTTTATGGATCTAATGAAATTTTCCCCATAATAATATGTAATAGAAGCACAAGACAACCTCTGTAATTTATGTGTTTTAATAAAAAAATAAGTTTTACTGGTATTACTTCAATGGTACACATTTATCATTTTGATTATTGAGAGAATGAAAATACATAAAAACCATTATGCTGTCTTGTAACATGTTGGTGTTAACATGTTAAATCCATATTTTGGGGGGTTAAATCTGTTCTTGAGTGCTGCAGTACAACAATGCTAAAAATAACCACAGCAGTCCATCCAAGAAACACTGCAGTGAAACAGACTTGTCTTTTTTTCCCTCTTTCATCATTAAAACACAAAGGCAGTTGTTGGATCATGAAGTTACCTGATGTTGTTGCATTCAACATCTTTTATGAACAATTGTTAATATAGAAATAAATATAATGTAAAGTGTATCATGCAAAGGTACATATTTTTCCAAGTGAGATTGGAAAATTTCACTTGGACCAAACTATTTCCTGCTTAGCATGAAATAGTGAATTCAATGATTTCATGAATTCAATGATTTCCAATAAAAATAGGTGATGCTATGTACTTGGCATTACTCTCCTTGAGATATTTGATTATATGCCGTCATATCACAAGAGCTTCCTAAAACCCCAGATCTGAAGCAGTATTTTACTCATCTAGTCTAATATTGACTTAATCTAAAATGAATGTTAGTTGAGTATCTCGCTGTTTGTGAGTGATCTCTTCCCCCTTTTTACATGCTGCTTAGTGTAATAGTCAGTATCCACAGAATGAAAGCATTTAACTCCAATCAATGAGATTTATTGCTCTGTAAGAGGCAAAGGTGTCTCTGCTCACTTGAAAGTGCTGTTTTGGCTTTCTTCCAGCTGAGATGGAACCAACAGTATGATGGATTGCTTTTATCCTGACTCCTTACTGTAAGATTCACACTTTTCTGTAAGTTTGAACAGGCTGCAGCATCCTCTTGCATCACTTAACAGTGAGATGGATTTTACATCTCAGCTATGATATCTTACGCCAATTAAAACTATACAAATGTAAACCAAACAACTCTTAACTTTGAAATAATTTAGCAGCTTGGGCACTGCTTATCTTTAATCTCTCAAGCCTCTTTTGTACACCTTTTTATACATGCCTGTTAAATTCTAACGACAACAAAAATGGTTCCTGTAGTCATTAAACACTGAGTGCTTCCCATTCTGTTTTTACCTACAAATTAGCACACAATCAAGCAGGATAAACTACAAGCATTTGTCAAGCCTGAGAATTGTTTGTGCTTTCACAGATTTCTGGATTTGATCTTCTCAAGTAAAAAAGAGGGTAAATGATCATGTGTTAATTTTCAAAAGGGCTATAAACTTTTCTTATTCATCAGCATTGTTTCTCACTTGGAAAAATATGTATGTTACTAGGATATATTGTAGGGTTATAGCAATAGAATAATCTCACGATAAATACACAATATTTTGCTTATGATACGATATATATTGTGACAGTCAGCCAATGATACAATTCAATAGACTTGCGATTTTCTGAAATATTTTAGAGGTACAGAGTGATTTTGGTGACATTTTGTGACTGTTATAGACTTGGATTGAATTAATTTAACTGAAAACTGATTAAAAGCACCAACTACACAATACCTGGCTCTGGTTGGACACAGACTTAAAGTCGACAGCTGGACAAAATGAATCAAAGAAGTTGTGAGAAAACATGTTTCTTTTAATTGAAACAGTACAAATTGTAGCTTACATGCATTTGTAAAGTAAATAAAGTGAACCAAGTACCTGCTCTGAATCGTTTGATACCTTTTTAACCTTGACACTTAACATCTGAAGGAATCACTCTAAGCCTGATTAAACTAATCACTCACCTGGCGAAGCAAGCAGTGAGTGAGCAAGATAACAGTTGGATGTTATGATACTTGTGGATGAATATCGATTTTTTTCTAGGAAAGAAAATATCAATATATATCGCAAAATCTATATTATTACACAGTCCTAATATATTGCGTATATTGCTTTATTGATCTGAAGCTACTCAATTTTTCAAGAATAAAACTGAAAAAGAAACGTGACTAAATTTTCTATGTTATATTTTTCTGTCACCTTTTTGTCTAATTTTTTGTTAAGTCTTTGTCCATGCTATGGAAGATGTGCATAAAAATGCAAAAGCATCATGAGCTTAATGCAATACTGTGTCCTTGCGTAGATGCCTTGTGTTGCTGGCAGACTGAAATGCACATAGGCAGGATACAGTCCAAGCTTGCATAAGGGACTCCCGAATATGAGATTTCATTTTCTGATAAAGAAAGCTTTCACTCACTTTGTTAAGGAATTTATTGTGCTCAGGAAAAAAAAGAAGAAGAAATTGAATCCAGCTACCTAAACCTTCATAAATGAATGTACTATTTTCAATTTGGGAAGTCATTTTAATTTGTGTTCGTTGAGACTGTTTTGAACTACTGCTGAGAAACCAAAACCATCTTGCCTGGACTTGTCTGGTTAGAATATGAAACTGGGCTTCCAAGAAGCTAAACAAAACAATAGATTACGTCAGGAAAAGGGAAATTAAATCTGTAAAATATTTAAATATATTAAACTATATCAAAGTTTCCTATTTATCTTGAACACAATGTTTAGTTGGTCTGATGTCTCAGACATTTTAATGCAATGAATTATAAAATAAGCAATTTGATTTTAGAGAAAACCCTTTAGTACCTGTAATATTATAAACTGATTATTTTCACACAGAAGGTGCTGCACTTCATTGAAGATTAAGTGAGCTGTACTGCACTGCTGTATGCTTCTTTTGAAATGACAGGAAGTGATCCAGCTGAATTTGAATTATACCAGCGTTGCATGTGATGTTTTGTGTAAGTTCCTTCTGTGCGGGGATTTGCTCCTCAGTTGAAAAATGTTGCATAGTCAGTGATAGAAATGCTCATTCAAAAAGAATCATTAGATTAACTAGATCTGCATTATTTTTGCAAAACTTAGAGGGTTTATGTTTTCAAGCAAAAATACAATTTTACATTGTGTAAGTAAAACACTTATTAGCTGGCTTTAGCTTTTAGTGAAAGTGCAGATTGATTTTGAAAAGAGAGCACAGTCTGGGTTTCTTTCTATAGACTACGCTTGTGAGCTCATTTGCCTAATCTTGGGAACTAGAGTGGAAGCCGTGTATAATGAGGACCAAAGTTTGTCTGGGATGTCTATGTGGGGCTGGGATAGTAGGAGGGAGACTCTGAAAGACATGAAGGTATTAATCACACAAAGGGGCAAAGGAGAAGTTTATGTGGATAGAAAACGCCTGTGGAATGGTCAAACATTTTTCCATTTTGACTGCTTTTGTGCATTCTCAAATGAAAGGATAGTGAAAGATTAAGACAAAAGAAAGAATCGTTCAAGTTTCCTGGAGGTTTGTCTTGATTTTGAATGGCAGAGGTGCAGTGCCATAGTCCTGTGTTGTGTAGAAGACACAAAACATGCCTTTAAGGAATGAAAAGTCATAGATTTTGTTTTTGCAGTATTCAGATTAATTTGTTGAAATTCTTGTACAACACTCGAAAACAATACATAATATTTTTTCTTAAAGAAGTAGTTAACCAGAACTGCTTCTCATTGTGAACATGCCTCTTAGGAATGCAACATCCTTTTCAGTTTTCTTATGTTTCAAGGAGTTATACAAGTGGGTTTCCCCTGTAATTGTGCTAATACATATACTTTTCATTTTAGACATTTCCTCTGGGTCACTGTATCTTTCATAAATATGTAAATTACCTCCTTTTTGTGTATTCAAACTTGCATCATACCATCTATGCCAAGACAACTTTCAACCTAATTTTATAATGATACGGGTATTATCCAGTGTAATCTAGCAGTAAATTAATTACAACCCACAATCACTCAGTGCCCTTTGTAGCTTACTACAGTGCTGGAAATGTACTACCTTTTTACTATCACATCTCAAATATTAACAGCCATAATACCGGGAACTCTACAAAGGATTCATCATCAAATAATCTGCTTGGAAAACCTCCAGCCATGTAACCTTTGTAAGCAAAAAGCTTATCAAATATTCTGTTTTCAATTCGTTTGCATAAAGTCTGCCAACGGTGTGAATGCATTATTGTTTTGTGCCTAGTTGCCAAGGTCATTGTATTTTTCAAAGTGTCCCACACCTTTCTAGGAATTAATTCTTCCTCATAAATAACAATTAATGGCAGGTAACTTTGACTTTGGTGAATCTCCAAATGACTTCTAGAAACAGTGCAGAGTTTTAGTTTTTTCAAGATATTGGATATTAAATATTAAGGGCTAAACTGTTGAAATAAATGGTTTTGAATATAGACAATGTGCCCTTATAAAACATCTGAATCAAGCTGCGAGAGCCAACCCATGCATGTGAGACATATCCATCCTTTTGGCCAGGAATGTTTTTAATGTGCAGTTTGGTACCTTTGTAGTTGTTGGTGGCTTAACATAGAAGCAGCACTGAATAATGGAATAAAACATTAATTTATGCCTTTTAACTCAGCTTGAGGATATCGTAAGAATTGTCTGATGAAAATCCTTTAACTGAGTCAGCCAATAATCCAAAGACTAAAGTGAATATACACCCATTATCTAGAAAGAGTTAGACAATAGGAGAGACACTCAGAGAACCAAACACACACCATTCCTCTTTTACACACACATGCTCACGCAAGCATCAGGTCTCAGCATTGGGCTAGCAGAATTTGCTCAATGTATGCGGGCACACACCCCAGCAAATAGAATACACAGGAAAATTAATGCACACACACACACACACACTCTTTGCCAAAGATAAGCCGTGGCAGCATGTTGTCAGGGGATTTTTACCATCCGTATCATCAAAAAAGGCTCCATTAGAGGGGAAAAGCACAAGTGCTTCGGTTTATAGTAGATGACATGATATTTAGAATTTCTAGTATTCATATGTCACTTTCAATGGCAATTACCAGGACTTTTTGAGCACATGAATTTCTGATGCTAATGGATTAAACAAGTACGTCTTAGGATAAGAACATGGCAATTCTTACTTGTCATTTAGAGATTTCTACATTTGCATAAAAAATGTATATTTAGAAACGATTGAAAAAGAAAGCAGACACTACTTTGTCTTGGATATTATGCAGAAACTCAACATGTGACAGAATTACAAAATCTCCCTGACTTCTGGTTATTGCTGAATTTCTATAAGATTTTCAAAAAGAGAAAAGAGAAAGTTGTTGTTTTAGAATTGGTCTATCCTAAGTAAGTGACACATTATTGTCTGGACACCTTCCTAAGATTTTCCGCCCAGACTTGTACAGTTGCAGACACTTTTATACAGATGTGGTTAATTGCATACTACTTTGGACAATTAGGATATTGTATGACAATAACCTCTAAGCATTAATTGCAGTAAATTGAACAGAGGAAGGAAAAGCACAGAGGATCCATTAACCTTTTAGCCCCTGTCTGAATCTGACTTGTATGATTATTCACAGGGTATGATTATTCACATTGGGGAGAGAAACCAACTGGTGCCATTAAAGGGTTGTCACAAACTAACAATCTTTCTCTATGGTTCCCTTCTGCATCTCCATCTCTACTTACTGTCAGTATGCACGTTGATAAAAAGATATGAGTCAACCTTTTTCTTGACTCACATGACTCCAGCCCCTGTCCTATTTGTATACCTGTATTTTATTCAGTATTCCTTGATTGACTTGACATCTTTCACTTCTTTGTCCCACAGAAAAAACCACTGGAACACTATTTGAATTCTCACAGCTGAGCAACCAGACAGTAGTTGTAAAAGTTGTTGTGAGCTACCACACTTTCACCATATGAACACACTAACAGAAACAGAATGTGGTGGCTGCGATAGAGGATAAGGAGCATCAGGAAATTACACTCTTGCACATTCTATGATGTCTGGCTTTGTGAAAGCCACAAAGAGATCAGTTTTGATCTTAAAAGTGTAGAATGCCTTATTCATGTTTTCACTGTAAAGCCGATGAGATGAGATGGAAGATGTTTGTCATTGTTTTTTTGCCACAAGGAACAAACAACAAATCCAGAAAAATAATGAGTTAAGAAACGGCGGAAGCAAACTGAGTCAGTTCCCAGTGATGGGTCAGCACAGTGCGTCCTCTGTCCAGTCTCGTCTGTTCCAGTTTGGCAAGTGATGCTGATGTTTCAGGATTGATTTGTCGCATTCAGCAGTGAGGCATCTCGTTCCAACAATGAAACAGGCATGTGGCCCTAACACGTTGCCCCTTGTGGCTCCTGGCTGCTTCGTTCTTCTGTGAGAACCCCTGGTCACATGAGCCAGGCCATCGCAGATGAGAGGAGCAGGACTCCAGGACTCCGACCAGAGCCTGCCACCTCATCACCCTGCAATCTCCGAAATCCACATTCCCCCAGGCCCATAGCATAAAAACACATGCTTAACCACTCTCCGCTGTTGCCTTTGTGTTGTGCCAGCACAAGTTTATAGAGGCACACACACACATAAACTCTGCTCAACACACACACTTAAGCTCTGAAACGACATACAGGATCACTCATGCATGACCCGGATGCATACACACACACACACACACTTCGCTCATAAACACAAGCACACACACACACACACACATGCATGGCCACCCACATGGACAACAGGCACAATGGAAAATGAAACAGAACTTTAGGCCCAGAGATGCCTAAAGAAGCACGGCCCTTTGTCATCTATACTGGAACGTTTTTCTTTTGGGGAGGAGCACTGCCCAAGTTTAGGACATGATGTTGATCTTTAAAACCTTTTCTTAAAAGGAGAAACGAGCAGTTGCTGTTTATGAGCATCTGCTCACAAACAGAAATCAAGCTTAATTTAATCTTTCTTTCACTACATAATGGAGAACGCTGCAGTATGTTCCGTGGTTCAAATCTGGATTCGTATTTCTTTCAGACAGTGTTTGAAATTAGATCTTCATTACCAAGTTCAACTTGATTTTTCTTTTATCCTTTTAATTTTGATATGTGTCACCATACCCTTTTATTAATATTGTGATGGGTACAAGCCCTTAATACAAAAAGCAACTTTTTAAGAATACATTTTTTTCAGTATACAGCTACGAGTTACCCCCCTCATTTCACCCAATGCTCTTGTTGCTGTCCTGCTGAAATTCCTCGCGGATCACTGCGTGCGCCCTCTTTATTTCCATTCTGTGTCTCCTCCGACACCTGGTCGTTGCCCCCCTGCTGTCCTCCCTGCCCTCTCCTTGCAATCCCCCCCAACCCCTCATTAATCGGTCCTGATATTGATGGGAGCTGAATGCTGGCAAATGACTGCCTGTGAAGCCTCTTCACGCACCCGCTTCTCATCCTGCCTTTAACCCCATACAGGGTTGATTTGCATGCCAGCCGCTCACTGGGCTTGTGAATCAGTCACTCTGTGCTTCAGCTGGCTTAGTCCTTCACTTTATGGTTTAGCTATATGGTTTTGTTTCTCTTGATTCCCATGTCTGTGCCTATCATTTGTCAAACTTTTTTCTGGCAGCAGGGTTGTTTTAACTCTTACTTTTCTTTTTGCCACCTGTTGATGTATTCTGAGAAAACAGTTTAAATTGTGTGCACAGACTTCATTTTGTAGACCTCATTTGAATTTTATGTAAAATGCATTAAGATCGCTTAGGAAAGAAACAAACATATCTAGATGTGTTCATTTATTTATCTCTTTTTTCATTTTAATTGATGACAGAAACATGACTAAATGTTATATGCACATAGAAACATGTTTTGTTTCTCTCAGCTTGTTAATGCACCTACTTTTCATACATTTAGAAACACCCCTCTATGTATTTTATCTTAAAACGTTTTTTTCTTGGTTTGCACATTTTTTTTATTATGGAAAAATGAAGACGCACCGAAGTCTCCTGAGTAATGTGTGGGTATTTTCTGAGAATGAGAGGCAGAGTGGTAATTTTAGTGGTTAATCCTTTGATTTAGGGAAAGTGGCTCCAAGAGCAAAACAAGGTATTAAGAAGTGGTTTAACAGGCTTTATGTTCTTTATAAAAAGAGCTTACTCATCATTTAAAGTTTTTATTATGTGTTTTAAGTAAAAAAAAATGCTTTTCAGTGTTTTATATTCAAAGCGACAGCAGAACCAAACCAACTTCTTGATTAGCGGTATCCATTTACAGCTTTGGCTGCCTTTTGGGAATGTTTTTTTTTAGAAATAAACGTAGGCCTTTGTGCATTGCTTCAGACTGTTAAATACCAGCAAGATGAGAAAACCTTCGATCTCACTCAACTGGTTTTTACCAAATCTAGTTTCCTAGATTTTTGTTTTATTACTCCTAGATATAGATCAGTATTATCTTGGCTAAGGAAATGACATCCTGTTCATCACCACTAGCTTGTTGCCGTAGCAACAGCAGTTGCTTGGGTGTGTTGACATGGCTTTTGCCTCTTGACTTCAAGCCTCAGGATATACGCCGTTCCTCCTTCTGGGCAACATACTTCTGTCTCGGTTTCTCACTGAGCTTTGTTTGGATGTCATTACCCTGTGCTCAACTGTCACAGGCTGCTCTTGGTCCTGACATATCCCTTTTGTATTTTTTCTTATTGCAGTTAAACCATAAAGTCCTTTACAGACAGAGGTTTGTGGTCCGTTTTATGGCCGGTACCTCAAGAGCAATTTGTCTTTCATCTGTGTCACTGGTAAACATGGTGGTTGGAGTTAAACCCAAGGCTGAACAGACACTGAGAACACTTAAATGTGAGCTATTTGGGAGATAAGAGAAACTAAGCAATGTGACTGGGCTAAATGGCAGTAATAGCTACAAAACAAACAGAAGTGGAACTTGCTTTTTTAGCCTGTGAACGATTGCACATACCATGGAGAACCACTAAGGATAGTGAATTCATGAGTTCAAGAAGGTACTAATTGTTTTCAAGTGCCAATGCAAAAGGTTGTTGAAGTTTGTAAGGCTAGAGAACAAATCTAGTAAATGCTACAAATGCAACTTGGCAGGCAGATAACCTCATTTATTAAAGTTATTATTCTTTTCTGCAAAACTGATTGGCCAAATAATATTCTAAAACCTGAGAGATGTGTTTTCAGCCTGGCACAGATTGTGCAATAAAAAAAACAAAATCTTGAACATTCCACAATGTAAGCGCTCAATATGATGAAATCTTGATCTTAGTTTTCTGCAGGAGAAGAGTGGAAGAAAGTTACAAGATTAGTTCAGCAAGTCACGGAGTTTCAAGTTATTACATTTATCATTAGAGTCGGACTCTGAGAAGAAAGTGAAGAGGATTACGAAAAGCAAACTGCTGTGGAAGCCCTTATTTGTGGGAAAAAGGAGTCGATAACAAGATGTCTGTCACACTAGAAGTCCTATTTCTCAATGTTCCCAGACAATTTACAACACTGCTTGATATTCGTTGGAGGTATTGTTGGGAAAACGCTAAATCAAAATCAGAGATGTAAGCTCAATGTCTAAGATTTCCTTTCACTTTTTTCATGAAGGTTTTTGTGTAATAAATGTACATGGTTTGAACACAGATTTTGTCAAAACTGTTTTTTCTATTCACTGTTCGATATGCAACGTTTGTTTTGACTATTTAAAAAAAAACATTTTCCTGATGTTTTTGATTTTCTATGTCTGTGTTCTGTAGCAGTTGAAATTTATTTGAATGGCCAAAGATCATCTGTAAAATGACAGTTAGATGGTGCATAAAGACGTATATTTTCACAATGTGCAAAACAGAAGCACTTTTCTTCAAAGTATTTTATATTCTTCTATATGACTAGTCAAACTTGATAATGATTTATTCATTTCTACTTATCTTTATATTCAGTGAGTGAACAATCTTTCTACAAAAAGGGAGATGTCCCAATTATGTCAGATGAGACACTGCTTTCCTTCTACAATAGATTTCTAACAAGTTGCTGACTTCTTCCTATTCATGTCATGTAAACAGATGAAGGACAGAAGCAATTCATTGTTTTCAATCAGCTTTGTGTTTTTGCCCTAACACAATTTAAACTCTCTCCATGGTAGTGCTGTTCTGCTTCTATTAAGTCTTTCTCATTCTCACTCCCCTACCATTACTGCTTTATGTCTTCTTTCACAGCTGACCACCATGAAACCATTAACGCTGTGTTTGTGCAGTGCTGGTATCCAATATCTACAAGGCTATGTTAGTTTGAGTAACACAAGTCCTTATGGTGCCTTAATGGCAAACCAACCCAATTTCCATTGTGTCTTGTTGTCGTTGATTAAGAGGATGTTGATTGCAAGGGCTTTAGGGGGGCCTGTACTGAAAGTGATATTTGGGTTATTCTGTGGCGTTTTGTTTCTCGGCGTATGAGTAATTAAATGCAGTAATGGTGCCAGAAGTAAAAGCAGGCACTTGGTGAAGCATGTGGCTCCAAAACTGTCTTCCACTACCTCCCTTTGCTCTGCTTTATGGACCTCCAGAGGGTCGTGACCCCACCATAACTCTTCTAAAGTGAGAATGGGGTAGGAACTAGCTCACAGGCCTGGAATCCACCAAGATGCCTTACCTCCCGTGTGATCCCTTTGGCTTCTCTTTTTCCATGAAATGTGTGGTCCACATCAGTAAAAGCAGATGGGGTGGTGATGGTTAAACAGTCATTGCTGTTTTGGGGTACACTGGCAGCTCTTATGGAACACGGTGTATAACAGCATTATAACTGAACATGAGCTGTGTGTTGTGGGTGAAATAAAGGACCGCAGGGTGCAAGAGAAAGGAAAATCATACATATAAATTAGGGTAACTTAGAAAGGGAAGGAAGAAGGTGAGGAAGGATGGTTTGTAAGAAACAAGAAGAAAGGAGAGAAGTAGGACAGGCAAGGAGAACAACAGTCCAGACAGGGTGTCTTTGGTGTGCTGCTAGATGAGAATAAATCATTACTTCTCTTTTACAGTTCCCACATGGCTGCAGGTATGTAAAGCACAAGTAAAACACCCATTAATACACATAATTACACCCTTACATCTATCCTCCCTCTTTGGCTTGATGGCATATAAAATAATTTCTGACAGGTAACAAGCTGAGGTTGCTGAGCTAGTTTTAATTTGTCTAAAACCTGTTCTAAAATGTTATTCACCCCGAAACATCAAACACATTAAAACACATTTTGTTTACCATCCCACTGAATAATTACCCCGATGTCTGGAAGGTGGACGAGCTGGTCAGTTTAGTGTGTGTCTCTATGTGCGTAAAGGAGGGGTGGAGACTGCAGGATCCTGCACAGACAGAGAAACAGCTCTGATCTGATGACTTTGTTGGCAGACAGGTTGTATTGACTGGCAACAGATCAACTCTCTTAGCTTGACCTCGTACACATCAATAACGCTGTTCAAATTCCTCTTTGTGACACATAGCCATGAAATGTTGTACCTTGAAGCAGGAGTGAAAACCCGTCATTGGTAAAACAGAAAACGGCTCATAATAAATCATGAATGAAAGACTGTGCCATTAAGGGTGTTACTTTCTTATCTGATTTGATTTATTTCGTGACAACCGTGTTTTTTTTAATGGAAGTCCTGCCAATCAAACATATTTCTAGGCTAATTTATCATTGTGGATGTCAAGTATGTTTTGCACAACCTACAAAAATAATATTGACAGATGAGCAGACTTGCGTCTACTCCACTCGTTCTGAGTTTATCTTAGGAATGTTTACAGAGATTGAAATGATATGCCTGTGTGATGGAAACAATATTTTTTTATACTGTCTTAATTTGACCGTCTGTCTTCTTTAAATAGGTTACTTGTAAACACTTGAAAACAGAAACTGAATTAACTGCACTGTATTTTAACAAAGGTAAACTTAAGTTTCATGTCATTGAATGTGGATCCAGCTAAGTAGCGATATTACTGTATTGGTCGGATTACAACTTTTCAAATATGAATTTGACCTGTTTGTCTAGTAAAATGTATTCATATGTTTACTGGAAGTTGTGTATAAACTTAACTGAATGGAATCAGCACAAACTGTTATACCGTTTCAAACTAAGACAGTGTTAAACTTAACTTTGTTATGCAGCAGACATTGTTAGTTTCACATGTTGAACATTGCCAGTATGTTATATCTAATATATGTTTGGCAAAGAGTGTTCAGTGAATGTTCTTGTTTTAATATAATCTAGTTACACAGAAATTGTACCCTTATGATACATCAAGTATGACTAGCAAGACATTTTTGGATCATTATGTGTCAGCTTAGCAATTTTTTTTTTTACTTTTTACTGTTCATTTTAATTAAGCTCATAGGGCAGGGTGCCATCCCATTATTGCACTTGCAAATGCACACAAATGTGTTTTTGCACAAATATGTACTCATCAGAGACAGAGAGATAGAAAGGAAACAGAATGCCCCTTACTAAGATGAGGTAAGACTTAACATGCTGCTACACCATAAGACCAGAATTTTCTGTTTTTCTGCTATTGTATAAGTCAGTAAAAGACAGTAACCTGAGGTATTACTCACATGTACAAGTTTTATGCTTAACCAATGTACGAAGTGTATTCTTGAGGCAATTTGGGCAGACAAAGTTCATACAGAACTCATACAGAATGTTAACTTCTATAATGTTTAGATAAGCCTTTCAAGATAGAAAAAAAAGATAACCTTAAGCTTTGATTTTTTTGTACTGGGCTGCATATTTTAAAATGTGTTTAAATTCTTTTTTTTCTTTTTTCCCCTAAATTAATTATAAATACATGGTGTTTAGTTTGTTTGCACCTTAGCTTGTTAGAGTTAGTTAGCCTTCAGGAAATACAGACAGATTTGCAGCGGTAACAAGCTATTCATTTATTTAGACTTCATGAAACATTTACAGCCCCAGATGAGTAAGATTTATCATTAAACATGGGGAAGTCTTAGGATCCTGTTACTCTTTCCCCTAGTACTTGACCCAGAAACCAAATGCACACCAAGTAAAGGAATATATGCCATGCAACGTGGTTTTGAGAGACATTTCTTTGATATATGATGACATGCAAAACTAATTTGTCAAGCCCTTGCTGTCATGTGCGATAGTGGAGTGTTGGTAAACCTCCAATGTTGCAAACAGGCAATATATTATAGCTAATTGTGTAAACCTGGCTAAATTGAGTAATTGAAAAGCTACTGTTGAGGGCAAAATTATTAAAACTCCTAGTATTTCCCAAGTGCTGTTAAACTTATGTCTTTTTCAAACATCCTAGTTTTATTTTGGATGCTACAAGTCTTCTAGCTTTGATCACCTTCTAGCATAGATCATCTTATTTGGTTCAGCCCTCAAATATTTGCTTGTATTCAAATCAGGGGTTTGTGCAAGTCAGTTTCATTGGCGTATTTTGGAGATGGTGCTTAATCTAGTGACCTTTTAGGTCATTGCAAGAGAAATGCTAGTCTTCCACAGATGAGACGCAATCAAATCCTGATTGAAGTGTGCTAAGGCTTACTAGAAGCATGTTCTTTGGTGAGATCAGACATAACTGGGAGCTCTTTGCTTTATTTTTTGAGACAGAAGTTCAGAGCCTATAACTCAAAGAACACCATCAGTGAAACATGGTTTTGGTTTCACTGCAGCTAGAGCTTGGAATCCTGACAAGGTGGAAGGACTCATTAAGAAAGAGGGATATGTGAAGATTTAGAAATAAACCCTAGAGAAGTCAGCTGTCAATTTGTCTTGGTCATCACGTTGTCTTCCAGCATGGCAACCATGTGCACTGCTCTGGAGATTGTTTTCTTTAATTCAGCAATTCATGACTTGGCTAAGTCATTAATTGCTATATTTTAAGTTGTTCTGGGATCTATGATCAGTTTTCTTTCCACTGCCATTTAAATATTTCACTACCTAGTGTCTTCCAGGCTTTCTGTGCTGTGTAACTCTTTGAATTTCTTAATACTTTAAGCCTCACTCCATTTCATTCAGTTATTTAATTATCCAACTTCTGCTTTATGAGCATCAGTTCTTTTTGTCAAGTATAAGCAAGATGGGATGACTAATATTTTTTCCTCCACTGTAGGTTCAAATTAATATAACTTACCTTTTCAACTTGGTAATATTCAATTTCTTTGAAAAATGTTTTCTTTCTGAGAAGTCTCTTATTTAAAGTGTGTATAGATGTGAATTAAACTATACAAACAAGAAGCAATACACAAATGTGTTTGAATGTATAGTAAACTGTGGGGCTTAAACGGTGATTGATGTGTTGCTGGAAAATCTTTATTAGTCTTTGTGAAATAAGCAGCTCTTAACCTTAGAAGATCACCTTATCACCACAATTTAAATGATAAGGAGCCAGAACTCCTGAACAGGAATTTACAACAGCTTTTAAAGCATCTTTTAGAGGATGAAAGGGCTGTAAAGGCTCATAGAATAGGTCATAAACTAGATAAGTTTGCTGTTCTGTGATGACTCTAATATGTAGAGGAATCCTTTTATCACCCAAATAAAAACAAGCTGTTACAATAAAAAGAAGTACCAATCGTTTACACAAATTCACTTATAAATGTGTCCAAGTATATACAGTATCAGTCACATTTATTGCCTCACCAAGTAAATCTGTGTATAAAGCATAAGACTAAATTTGTCTTTTTCTGCATCAGCACAATTTTACACTTATAAACCTCCCTATAATATTTTTTTGTTTTTTAATGGGGGAAATATATTAAATTATAGTTTTTACTAAAATTGCTGTTGAAGCATATATTGATGTCAATGCTGTGAATACTTTGAACAACCTCCTTTTCACAATAGGACAGAACCGTCTTCTGTATTATTTCACCAAACTGGAATAGACAAACTAGGCCGATTCAGAGAGTAATGGTGAGAGTTTGTGAACTGTATTTAACAGAGAAAAAACAATGCAAAGACTTTTCCAATGTCCACTGGACTTTCTGGTGCACCATAGCAGTTGTCTTGATTCTAGTATTTTGGATTTCCATGTGTGTTTCCATTATCTCACTTTCTGATTAGCTGCAAGTCACATTCAACAGACGGCATTCGTGTTTTTCCTGATGAACACCACACACTGATATCAGGCCAAGAAAATCCAACATGTGGAATATCCCTGAATTGAGATCGGAGCGGTCCGAATAACCTCACGTCCTTGTACAGCTTGTCAAATGTTATATGTTTATATATGTGGTGGTAATATAGAAAAGCTACTTTTTAAAGCATCAAACCTCGACAGCTGGTGAAGTCTAACTGTATATATAGTCTCTATTGGTTGTTGTAGAGACCTGTTAACCCGTCTTACCTGGAATTTTTAACAATTAAATGTATATCATCTCCCACCGCCATATTTATTGTGTGTTGTCGAAGTAAATGCAGGGTCATCATCCAGCTCAGGTGCCAATGGCTCAAAGAAATTTGCCTCATCTCATCTCAGATTTATACCATGGAGGAAAAGTTACTAATTAAAAGCTCCCTAGAATCTTTGTTTAACTTAAAGAACTTTATTTATTTTATAGGGATTCTTAGAGGTGCCAGTATTTTCCCCAGCAGTGATTTTGTCAAAACCAATTATTTCTTAATATGTTTTCCGCATGTACTCAAATCAAATGTTGGAGTTTTTTCCTAAATTATAAGTATGCGGTTATACTTCTGCACTAAGGTTTTTTACACATCCTTACTAGAAGTGCCAGTAAACGTAGCATGGTCTGCATGCTCTCATTTTTAACAGCCATATTTCTTAGAGTATATCCAAAGTTCTTGTGCTTTATCCTTTTGCCTTCACTATTGACTCTCTTCTCTGGACCCCCCACTTTATGTACTTTACTGTAATTTGCCTTAGGTGCCAATCAAATTGATTGGTATGGAGATTGCTGTTCCCTTGACTAATGCAGATATTATCTAATGTAAAACAAAATCAGAAGGAAAAGTCACTCAAGCAGCAGTCTCTAATTCAGCTTTGTGCATTTAAGGCCTAAGCAAAATCCTACCCTGTGGTCTAATACGTGCATAACACAGTCTGAAGGCTCCCGTAAGAGCTCAAGAAAAAGAAAGGCCATGTGGAGAGGGAGAGAGAGGCGGCTGTCCATGTAAAACACACATCTGCAGACATCTGTAAAGTACATGATGTACGTGCATTTTTCATCATTCATTTTCAACTGATGACTTGTAGGCAAGGCGTGGGAGGCTTGTGAATTCCATCAAATCAATTAGGAGTGGTATCTGAAAAGCTGTCACTTTGATAAAATGCGATCCCTGTCAAATTTTGCTGCAGGTATTTCGACTGCACTGAGTGAGTCATATCACAGAACTCCTAAAACACTTAAATGATTTGAGTGATGGATGGATGTCATTTGTATGGCCTCGCTATTCTCGAGTCACACTCATGTTCTCGTAGGCTGTGGCCTATAAAAATATTGGCCTCTGCTTTACAGAACTTTCCTTTGCAAAATTTTAAATCTACTGATCTGTTAAACAGTTCTATTTAGGTTTCAGGGGTTTGGGAAATATGGAAGGCGTGCTAATAAATCCATAAGCTTTTGTCAGTGGCCAGGGCCTCTGAATGTTCCAACTTGCAATTTATTGCTTAAGTTGACGTCTTTCCGCCATGAAATATGGTGTCAATTAGACTTGAAATATTTTAATGACTAACGTACACTGATATTACAACTACAAATACTGCATAAGACATAAAACATCTTGATGCATGCTACAAAATAATAATAATGAAAAAATAATAATCATTTCAGATGGCTGTTCAGTATTCACTATTTTACTGGCGTTCAGTAAAATAAGACAGCTGCAGATACTGAAAGATAACATGATATGACTAATATGAACAGCTATGACTGTTTTGTTTTGCTTGTTCAAATTGATAGTTTCGATGTGATTATTTAATCAGAGCAACCATCTGTAAAGGTCTTGACTTTAATAGAAATCTGAATAAAAATTAAAACATTTTCTGCTCAATAATAGCACAATCACTATTTCTCAACATATGAAAATAGAAAACATTTCTCTATTAAGTATGTACATTTCTGTTTTAAACTAGAATGAGTCTTCTGTCATTCTAATGACACAATCTGCATTCTAATATTGGGATATTTCCAACTTCACTGTATGTGCTTATAAACAAACAACGGTTGTGCCAGGGAATGTACGTTGTGTGATGGAAGATAACCCATCTCCATCTGAAGAGAGATTACAGATTATTTCATCATAATGAAAAGTAAGAAGCAGCTTGGAGATTCGATGTCAGACAAAGACAGTTGCTTCTCCGGTGTGGGACCTGAAATTGTTTCAGGCTCATATAACTTACCCGTTTGCATCTCTTGCTTTTGGTTTTTGCTCTAGTCTGCTTGCTTTGTTGACAAGTTCAGTCACACTGACTGATAACGCAGCTTGGCTGTGTAGAGATTACCGTCTTACATCCTGCTTGGGGCCCTTGGGAACACCATACTGTATCATTCTGTCAACAGCCAGTGCTCTGCGAGTGCTCCACTTTATGAGTGTTTGTGTGTGCAGTACAATATTTCACACTCCAGTAGACTTTGCCAAAATCAACTGTCCAGCTTCCCTGCTCATCTTTCTATTTCTTGGAAAAAAAAACTACTCAGTGCAGTCTTAATGAGTAAAGGGTGAACTTTTGAGCTGTATTGCAACTTAACTGAAAGCCCTTTATCAACATCTTAACTGTGAACTGCTACAATTCAATACTAACCTTTATACCATGTACATCTACTTAATTGACTCTCCATCGCTGATGTCCCAGTGACAAGAAAGCTTGCCTGATTGTAAAATGGTCATTAAAAATTAATCTAACGCTTAAGAAAAAAGTTTTAGAACTCTGGTGAAAGTTCTTGTGCACCTTAATGAGCTCAGCTTGTGTTGACAGATTAGTTAAGCCAAGTTTCTCGAGTCTGGGAGCGCCTCTCACTCCTTGAATGTAAATAATAGGCGTTGTTATTTCCAACTGGTTATACAGTAGCTCTGTCTATCACTGAAGCTATAAATCATGTCTTTGGCTTTCTCAGGGGTATGCCGTTCCCTTTCCCCTTAATCTGCAAGATTTGCGTGCTTCTTTGACTATATAGAATTCTGTTTTTAGCTCAATGACCAGCTGCTGCCCTCCAACTGCGGCGCATACAACGGTCTTTCCACATTTGCTTTCAAATAACATGGTTTCAGGTGTTCAGTCACACACATTTGTCTTGCAGTTGTGGTTTACCAGAACTTAACAAAAACATGGATTTTGGGGGCAGAATGTTGAAGCTGTTTTTCAGCTCCGTTCGCTGACATTATCGCAGCACCATATGTGGGTTTGTCTTTTTTTTTTAAATTAAATGCTGAGGGATTTGCTCCATGGAGGAAGGAGGCAACAGTTCTGTCGGCAAGAAAGATAAAAAAAGAAATAATGCCTTAAAGCTGCTTCATGCTGTTTTGGAGGTCAATTGTTTTCTTGAAATACCCCTGTTAAGCCATAGGACCTAAATATTTGCTGGTTTGTTAGAAAATTGGTTCATTCTCTTTGATTTCTGGTTGAGCTACCGTGTCATTTATATGCAGTCTTTTTTTCTTTTTCACCTGATGATGCAATAACATGCAAAGCAATTTGGCAAAATCGGTTCCTCATGCTCGGGGGGGGGAGGCAGAGAAACATCTCACTTCGTAGCTGCACATGATGGTGTGTGCAACTGTAAAATTTGTTTAAGAACCCAGCCTTGTTGTGTTGCATGACCTAAGAAAAGGTGCACATATTTTTGTTCAGATATTCCTCCTGGCAGAAGAGACATCCATCACCCAGACTGGAGGAACCTGTCTATCTCCCCCTCCTAATTGGTCATCCAGCTGTCAAACTGGGATTTTTGCCCTTTGGCCAAATCATGAATTGTCAGTCACCATGGTAAACCAAGGGCAAAACATTGAGAAACGGGCTGGCAGAAAGAGAAAAAAAAAAGAATAAAAGAAAGCCAATACAGGAAAACAGCAGAAGCAGAACAAATTCCACAGAATAATTATCTGAGCTGCAATGTAAACAGCAGGTTCAAACAATCCATACTGGGACCTTTACACAATCACTCACAGTTTAGGAAATCTTGTGTATAGGCATTTGTTGTTTATTTTCTGAGTCGTAGCAGATGTTTGTGCATAAAACACAATTTTCTGCAGTGAACACATCCTCTCTGTATTCCTCATTGGAAATTCTGTTGCTTTTTTTTTTTTGAAAGCAGAGATGAAACGTTGACCCCTCTTAAAGAAGAAGAGTGTTGTTGTAGTACCGCGCACCCCTCTTTCCTTTCCACTCGCCTGTCACTTTAGACAGCCTCTGAGTTGAGAGCTCTCTAAGATCAGCACTAAACTCTCTTCTTATTCTCAGCAAGTGTTAGAGGAAGCACTCTCCTCATAGTGGGCTTTTCTTAGACTCCTAGGGCTCATTGCATATTCATACCTGCCTCTAGAGTTAAGAGCATAAAAATACTAAAAAAAGGTTTTAATTATTCACTGTCATATTGTCAATATGCTTCTTTTGTTCTCAGTTAAGTATCCATCCCGTATCTGCCTGCCAACATGGAGATCATTTTCCCACAAGCTCAACCTGTTAAAACACTTTTATGCATCACTTAACACTGCAACACAAATACTGCAAATACAGTTACTGCTTGGATGGGAAATTGAGAGACTGCAGTTCATCATCAGATGTTGGACCACTCTGGTGAATCCTTTTAGCCTAAACATTATGCTGGCTAAAATATATCTATTGCAAACCGACTCTTAGTGTGCAATAAAATCAATACTAAAACTGTTTTGTTTTTAACTAGAGTGAAAGAGTAAACATTCTACTTTTTAGTTTAATGGAGTCTATTTAAAGATTGTATTTGTATTTTTTTTTTTTTTTTTTTGCAATGCGCTTATTTTTGGTTTCTTGGAATGGTGACATGTTTCATACCAAATCGTGCCAATTTTTTTTATTTCTTTTGTAGGATCTATAAAAGAATACAAGAGAACATTCAAATTATTTTTCACCTTTGTGCTGTGAACAGTCAATAATTATTTATCAAAAACAGTGGCACTGTTGTGCTGCTTGTGTGACATTTGTTGGACTATGCAGTTTTGCCTGATCTGAGTCTAGTCAAAATATATGGCTCTAAGTTAGGACTGCTAATATACATATCAGTGACCCATAGACTAGTTGAGTCTAGTCACGGTTTGAAAATCTTTTACTCTCACTTTTTTCATAAACTAAATGAACTGCAGACATCTTTTTACAAGTTGGAGAAAACATTTCTATTTTTTCCTTGAATTCATTAAGCATTTGGTACTGATGGCAGTTTACAAAACTGATCCAAACTAGAAAGTGTTGTTTTCACTGCTTTTCATGGAAAAGATCAGATTTTAAGGTTCCAATTTCTCTGTGCATTTTTAGTTCTTGTCTATTAAAGGAGAGGGCACCATACTTGTTGGAATTAAACTGAAAATGTAATATCACATTGCAAAAAATATTGTTGTCTTGTAGTTAATTTTGTTTTTGCGTGGTCTTTTTGCGTGCCCATCAAAAAGCACAAATTTACTTGACAGTCAAATACTCCTGATTTCCTGGGATTTGTATCTACTTAGAATGTAGTACAGTGTTTCATTAATCTTTTGCTTTTAATTAAAATGCTGATAGACATTGTATGAAGTCTACAAAGCAATGGGCCACAATGAAACCCGCATGATACCCAGCTCAAATTAAGGAGTTTCTAGGTTTTTCCCCATTCCCTCTGTAAAAGTGTCTGAAGAATATTTTTGACTGCAAGTCCAAGTAAGACGAGAGAATTCCAGTAGGACTAGTGTTTACTAGTTTTCAGCATACATTCACGTCACTCCCATGAGTGATAAAATTCAAATGATCATACACGTAAACATGTCCTCGCAAGCGAAAACAAAAAATGATTCCTACGCATTCCCGCGAGTACCTCCGTTCCTCCTGACTAATACCCGGCACGTCTTGCTGAGCACTCGCGCTCTGCCTCGGCTGGGACCGAGAACGAGACTGTGGCTGACAGGGGTGAGCTATGTGCTGCTCTGCCTCATGGGAGGTAATGAATCTGTGTGGCTGCCGAGACTCAAGTGTAGACAGCAGCAGGAAGAAAAGTGATCAGTCTTTCATAGGGAGGTAGTGCTTTTGGGTCACTGATAGCACGAGTGAGATAGACATAAAACGAAGAGTGCAGAAGGGGGAGGAGGTTTGCCCGAAAGAACGTGAATAAAGAGGTGAGAAGTAGCAAAACTCTGTTGAGGAAAAAATGATTAAATAGCAAAAGACAGAGTGGGAATGGTAGGTCAGAATAGAAACAGACAAAAGGAATGTGCGGCTTCAGAGAGAAAGAAGTCGGGTTTGGAGGAAGAGAACGATGCGTCATCCAGCCAATGTTAACATTCCTACAGAAATGTGCTCCCTGTTCCGCCACAACACTCTCTAAACCACCACAAAGGGGGTTTATTATTCTCACTTTTTCCCCCCACTAATTATCGTTATCATTATGGGGTATAATTACCATTTCACTGCCTAACACCCATGCAGACTCTGAGTCACTCAGAAGGTTATCAATAGCTGCTCAATTGCAGTCTCATCTGCTTAATTATAAGATTTAGGCTTTGTGATAACTGAATGGATGTGAAATCAAGTATTATGTCTTGCGAGTACTGGTGAGATTCTGAAAGTCAGCAGAAGGTTCTGAAGTAAAGCAATGCTTTTGGAGGCTGTTAATTAAAATTTGCGGCTTTCTCTGGAATATAAATCAAAGAAACTCCAAGGTTATGAGAAAAAAATTAAAGTGTCTGGAACATTATACAATCTTGTACAGCGCTACCTTTGTAAAAAAAACTTTGACATTTTATCAGATTTATGCAGTTTTCTTTGACAAGGATCTACACACTAGCTTTAATTCAGTTATTTCAGGTTTATCATAAGAGTGAAGTGCCACAGAGAGCATTTATCTAGCAGAACTGTGTCGTGGTCCCAGGGTCTGACTTATGTTAAGATTAGTAGCCATGTTTGTCAAGGGGGTTTCTAAATCCCTCTGTGGCATTTTGGAGTTGCAGCTGACGCCTCCAAACTGATGAATGGTGTCTCCATCTGTGGCAGCTAAACCCTAGAGCACAGGAGTGACACAAGCTGGAGAAATTCATTAGACCTGCTGACTGTAGCAGAGAGGGAGCAGTGGAGCTAACACCACATCTTGGGTGGGAACCCAGACTCGAGGGCATGGGTACAAAGATTATGGAAAAGAGGCAGAGAAGGTGACCATATGAATGTCTCACTGAGCATATGATGGACTGTTGGACCAGGCTAGAGAAATTTGTCCCACAGATTTCCTCCTGTCTGTCAGGAGGCAATCCTCTTTGACCCCAATTACTAGAAGTGTTTCTTTCCATCAGCTAATCCGCGGTATATATGGTGTCGCCTCCAGTGCACCGCAGAGACTTACTTTTCAAGCCAGTTGTTTTCCTGAAAGATGTTGGGATAATGGCATTGTTCCGCTGACCTGGATGTGTTTGTCCTGTTATAAAATTACCAGAAAAGCTACGTTAATAAATGTCGATTCTAAAGATGACATCTTAACTGTAGGTTTCTTAAACCAAGAGTCTGAAAAGTATTATTTACATCCTAAAATGTGATAAGATTACGTCCAGATTGTTCAAAATGATATATGAACAGACATTAACTGATTTTTTTTTTAATGATTATGTTAATGTCATAGTTTTTCTTTCAGCAGTGCATTCGCAGGAGCTGATTATCTGACTCCCATCTCTTCTCCTATTTCTCCGCAGAGATGCTCATGGATTCCACCACAGCCACAGCGGAGCTTGGCTGGACGGTCTATCCTGTGTCGGGGTCAAGTGACAATAGCGTAAGTGACTTAGTCTACTCTCCCTATATTCTTACTCCAAATATCCCATTTACATTGTGTTTTTACCCTCTGCCTTTGCTGAAACAGCGACATACACATGTTGTTTGTAATCGTTTAGTTTTGTTGTTTTCGGCTACTTTTACTTCATAAACCTTTTGAGTAAAATAACATTAGATAGTCATAACCTTTGCTATCTTAACCCTTTAGCTTGCCTGTTTGTTTTTGGTCATTGCACATATTTTAAAACAATCTCAAAATTCGAAGTTAAATATATCCTAGGAGCTTCTTGTACAACTGGTGCTGAGGTATGCAATTTATCTCTGAAACTTATTGCTCAACAGCCTACATCAGCAGGAATTTACTGGAAATCTGAGATGCATGCACAGACACCATTTTCTCAATACACTAGCCGCAGTTATCTGAATTTACATCTATGTCCAAATTGTGCAATTTATTCGCTTCGTTGAAGTGCAGTACGCCATCATATTCTGTGATTGGAAACTAAAAAATTATACCCTTTCCTTATGTGGACAAAAGCAGTTGGCAAAAAAAAAGATTATGAAATACTTTCAATGTTGCGTTTAGTATAAAGCTGTTTTACCAAAATGGAATGATTTAAGACTGTTAATTACAAAAAGTTCAAGAATAACATTTTCATTTAATTTTAATTAGCCAAAATGGCCACAATGGAGTCAACTGGTTCAAAATGTAAAACAAATCTAGACCAACTGAAAATGTTATTCTACATCATCAACAAAGCAAATATAGTCATAAAAGAGCAACTCTGAAAGTAAAGTGAACACAAATGGCTATTTAAAGGGCCAGAGGGTAAAGCCATTTTTTTTACAAAGTGTGAGGTGATTCACTCTTTACTAATTGTGTATATGTAGTTAATGTGTAAATTGGCTCAGTCCCCCATGAAAACGTATCCTCTGTTGGTAGGTTGTGTTTTGGTTTCCCACTTTGAGGTCAAAAGATTAATCAGTGTCCCAGCATGGCTTCAGTGTGAGCTAGACTTGTTTTTGAAAAAAAGAAAAGAGAAGAGAAGAAATAAAAACTTGTGGAGTTTTGACAAGGAAGTCAAGACGCCTTATTTAGATTCACACATAATATCCATGTATTTGAATATGCATAACTCCCTGTGGTTTTTTAGTCATAAAAAATAGTTCAAGGTGAATAAGGAACATAATGACTAATAAACTTCCAGACTGGAAGTAATGTGTTATATGGGCCTTGTTACTGTTTGATGCATGGTATTTCCAAATGGTTTGCCAGAGCAGTGGTTGCTCCTAGCCACATGCAAGCCAGGCCTACTTAAAGCAGCCAAAACCAGCGTCTCTCTACCCTTCGCTTTTTACCTTACCACAAGATTTAGACCTCTTAGACTAAGCCCAAAAAAGACAAAAAAAAGCACAGCAGACTTTTTTCCTGGGGCATTTCAAAATCCTCTGCTGATTTTATTCAAATTCTTAGTTCTCTGTGGTTTATTGATGAGTTACAACGGGTCTTTTTCTGCAACGTAAAAAAAGCCATCAGCAGTTTAATCATACATTTTTAAAGTTGTTTATCTTTCCTTTTTCTTGTTGAAGGCAGAATGTAGGAAGCTGACACCTTCCTAATTTTTACAGTGAATAGCTAAGTACAGATTTCTTCTTGTCTTGCTAATTCTTGCTCAAATGTGCTCAAAGGGATATTAGCTACACCTCAGAGACAATTAGTACATTTTCATATCCTCCGTTCACATATGAAAATTGTTACATAAAACAAATCATGCACTCAGTATGTTTACATAGCCAGCTTGACAAAGTGGAAACTCTAAAGTTTTCTTTTCAAACTTTTTACCACCAAAAGAAACCGGAGTAAATCAGTTTTCATAACACCAACATACTGAGGGACGACACAAGACTTTTGTACTACTGTTCAGCTAAGTGAAAAACAAACAAACGTATTTTTATTCATTGGCACTTTACTATGAAATCACTTTTGTTTCAAATTCAGAATTTAAATTGTTTGAAGTTTCAACCTACTTTGACCTCAAAATCCAGTTGCTGCTTTGCATAAAAAACAGCGTATTTACATATTTTATGAATTTTGTCTAACGTTTTTCACACACACAGTACTATGCAAAGACCTTAAAGTGTTTCGAAGTACAAATAAAATACAATATTCTTCGCTTGTAATTAAAAATTCTTCCCCTGGATTCGCAGCCTATCTATTAGAATATAAAAGTGATTTTCAAACCTGTAATGGGAAGATAGTTAAACTTTGTTTGATGCCATTCCCAGACTCAGGTTTTAGTTACAGGGATACACTGAACGCAAATGACTACAGGCACATCTCTCCAGTTAACTTTCAATGGGTTATTGCCGCCCCTCTGATCCCTTTTTTATTCTTTTCTTTCTTCAGTGAATGGATGTTTTGACAGTATGATATGTTACACATTTGCAAAGAAAACTTGACTTAGCCCACTAAACTGTGTGTTTTTTTTTTCTTTCCCCGATTTTTATCTCAGCAACCGGCATGTAGCTATTTAAAAACAATTACTTCTTTACCCCACTGTTGACTGAAGCCTTTGCCTCAAGCTTGTTGGACGAAGTAATGAGTTTTAGACACATTCTTAATGTCCCGTATTTATTTTTGTTCTCTCTCCTGTAAATCCTGGCATAGTTAGTATCACATCCAGGGTAATTTCTTGCTGTGGATGTAGGGAGAACTTTAAAGAAAGGATGCTATATGCATAGAAAAGTTTTTAGATAAGATAATTAGAAATGTTGTAAATATTTTATTAAAAACATATGTCGATATATTAACAAAACTGGCTCCAGCCCAAGGGACTGCAGGCTCTCCAAAATCTGGACCTTTTGATCGGGTATATCTTGTACTATGAATTTTCTCCACTGTACTTTTTTGAGACATTTCTGATAAAGCAAAAATCATTAACAAGTCATCTTTATACTCTTGGCATTTATCAGTTCTATAACGAGATATTTGTGTAATGTTTACTACAATAGTATTTGTGTTAAATTGTCTCCTCGCTAGAAGTAAAGAGTCCAAGTATCTTCAGTGGCACTTATGCTACAGTTTGAGAAGCACAGACTGAAGTCCTTAATGATAATCTCTGTTCTTGTCTGGTGTTCTGTCAAAATGTTTGACTAAATTGAATGTTCTAGCCACACAGTCAGTTAACTGAAAATCTTTTACAGTATCTGACTGCTTTTACATTGGCTCTCATATTATCTATTTTCCCTTTGGAATTAGTAAAGTATTTTTTTTATTTTTAATTGAATATTTGTTGATTTTTATGCCGCTTTTGGAGCCCAATGAAATTCTAAGTCCCTAATCCCCAGGATTTATTCAGATATAGATTGGTCTTATCAGTGTAGATGCTGAAGTTTTTATATTCATTTATCCAAGCTTGTTAAGAGGCCCCTCTACTGAAGGGTGAAAAACGAGAGTGTTGGAGATAGCTTATCGCTTTGGGCCCAAGGCAACAGGTGTAAAAACATGGCCAGCCCTCCTCCTCAATTTAACAGCGAGAGGTGCCTTACAGAACCTATTGTCTTACACTTATACTGCAGTGCATGGCTTCATGGGCTTAGCTGGTAGATCAGTAACGTCAAGCAATGCATGAACCCTGCATGTGGCTTTCACTACTCTGCATAAACTCTGCATATTCTCTAATTTTACAAGAGATATGTTCCATCCCAGTGGAAAATTAAACAAGTGGTTTGATATTTTATATAGCTGCCTTTTAAGGGAATGTTTATTGTACAGGATATATGAATACACCGTATCAAATCAATTTAAATATCTATAAATTTTTCCCAAAGGGCTTTAGGATTTTTTAAATCAAATTTCATGCCCCTTCTGGTATTTAATCATGGTGTTCTTCAATTTGAACATATAAAACAACATGAACATCCGAAACCACAGGGGCCAGAATCTGCAATGCTTTGGAGTAGACTTTATCCAGTCACAAAACATTTGAACCCACATGTTAAACTCCAGTCCTTGAGTTCTGGTGTCCCACAACCTATAGCTGTATCTCTGTTGGCACACCTGAACCACATAATTTCACACCCCTACTTCAAACCATGACTGAGCCGCATTCCGAACTCTCTTTTTCTATAAAAAGTTCGAGGTTGATTGGGGGTTTGAGGTCAACTTCCTACTGGCAAAGCAGATTTCGCTTGTTGAGGTTGTGATGTGCTGATCATATTTCGCTTGCATGACCAGTTGGTTATAGGATTAAGAGATCGCCCTAAATGTTTAGGGCCATATATCAACTACATGAAGTTCGAACTAATGCCTACTGTTTTGTTCCAGGCTGGCTATGTTGGCTTCTTTCATGACAGTTCACATTTTTGGAGACAAGAGGGAACTTAGAGAGGGATTTGCCTTTGTAGCTACATCACTGAACAGTTTTTTTTTTTTTTATGAAAATGCAAGTATGATGCTAATTTTTCCTGCTAAGTAAAATGAGGGTAAATTACTTAAAGTCTTTGTGTAAATTAAAAAGCGAGATTTAAGTATGTAATATTTACTTAAGGAACTATTTAAGAGACAACTTCCATTCAATGTAGTCATGATTATTCATGCATCAAAAGTAGCATCGCTAAATGCAGCAGAACCTCTAACTACACATTTAATTGTTTTCACCAAAGCAATTTGCATAATGAAAGTCTTAAAATATAAAGCATAACAGTCAATATATTAAAAATACTAATCTTACATGAGAACCCTCCTGAGTGAAGTCATCATGCGAGGGAAGCATTAATGACACATCATAAGGCTTGCAACAAAGATGAAATCAGTACATCGAAACTTGTTTTTGCCTGCACAAGTTGTCACAAAAATGTGCCATAACAATGACTTTTTATAGAGTTAATCTGTGAGAGAATTTTTTTTCCCATAATGTTGGAAACAGAAGCTTTGCACACATTGCACTCAATGCCTCCAGAAGTGAACATATCTTCACTGCCATGGCTTCTTTGCAGACATCGTAGTGGTGACAGAAAAGGAAAGAAAATGCCACACGGGAGACGCACCACATGTGAAGCATACAAAGCAAGGTTTCCAAGAGAAATCAGCAGTCTAGCTCATGGCTTACCACAGCAATCCTGCACATTTGTGTACAGAGGAAAATGTTATTCTGGACATTTTTGTGTCATCTGCATTCATAAGAATTATCTTTCAAACACATTCATAGTTAGAGGGTCAATTGAACTAAATTCCAAGTTTGTAAGAGGTGACTAAATGTTAATAACTTTTGTTGCTGTATGATAGTCACCTTTCCCTGCAAATTTTTTTTATGTTTGTTTCCTTCCTTTTTGTTCCACACTCCAGCAGACCAAGGCAGATGCCAAATGCTGTCGGGTTGGTCTTTTTTGTTTGGAAGGAGTTATTTTTCTCTTGTGGAAATTGAATTAAAGTCAAGACTTGATGCAATCTGTTAGCTGCTTTTTCTGGACAATTTCTCCCACAAATTGGTGCTTTATAATTCTGAAATAACACAGTCTAAATCTACTGGACTGGACGACAATTCAATTTGAATTTGCATCTGCTTACCTTTTTTGTGCAGTGTCCTGGAATGACTTTTTTCTGGTGATTTGGTGCTATTTAAAAACCTTAATTGAACTGAGTGATCATCTGTAGCTGGTACACTGACTGCAGCTTGAACAAGACTCACTGAATATCTACTATATGACTATGTGAATTGATATATAGCCGGCTAGCAGTGCAGGGTTAAGTGGTCAATGTTTTTCTTACAGCTGACAACTGCAGCCATTTAGAAATAGACTTATGGCTCCAGGGAGCACACACAACTACTGTGGAGGGAAAACCGAGGTCCACTGCATAGACTGAGAACATAATAAGGCAGTGTGTGTGGGTTAGGTTATCGTTATGGATGTGTTTTAATGTGGTGCGGTACGAGGATGCAATATATCTAGTGTCACTTAGGGACACATGACACAGCAGGCCTTTTGCAGGAATGGGATGTGGACTGCATGCTTAAAAAATGTTTGCTAAGGACATCTGTCTTGATTCATCAGAACTATTCTCTATTGCATTGTGGTTGTGCACAAATAATTGTGGATAATTCAAGCAAGCCATCAAGACTTCTTTCTAAAATAGCCTTTCTTCTGTCTTGAGAGTAATTGAAAACTGAGTAGCTGGAGACCACTAATTTGATGTGATTCACAATTAAACTCTGTGAAATTAGTTTTTTAGAATGATTCAAGAGCACATGCAAATATAATCCACATGTAGCATGTAGAAAAGGAAGAAAAAGATGGAACTTTTCTTCTTGCTTCATGTGTTGTACATTAGTAGTGGACAATGTAAGCTGAGGCAGGCTACAGCAGACAGTTCTACTTAAGCCTTGGAGTGGGTAAGTCTCTCCTCTCTGTGAGGCCCACTTTCCTTCAGGATTTGGCTCCCATGGCCTTGCTCGTAGTAATTGAATGCAGACAGTGGGTGTCATTTGTCCGCTGTCCCTCTAGGGAAGGTACTCTTGCTCTGACAGATTTCCCACAACTGCAAACAGGGTGAATGTGCCCCGAGAGTTTTCCATTGGGTTTCTCTCTCTGCTTTTGAGTGAATAATTTATTTACTTTTGTCAGTGATTGAGCGGCGATATGAAATGTGGCTCTGTATCGTGAGGCTAGGTCAGGTTAATTCAAACACTGTAGTGACAAGATGTGATAAATACAAGGTTTATGTTGTGTGAAAACAATGAAAACATTAAATGTTTGATTGTTCTGACAGTGTATGCATTCCATTGGTTGACTGATGTGTTGATTTTTTTTTTCTAAAAAAATATTTTTGGTTATTGAATTTACTGTTGTAGAACTAGAAAATCAGATTTTTAAGTGCTTCGCAAAGCATTGAATTCATGATATGACAAAGAATAGCCCTTTAGAGTTTGTTCACTTGGAGGAAATACAAGTATTTATCACAAATCTGACTGGCTGTTGAAGACAGTGTCCATGAAGAATGAATTTGTGGCCTACGTGATGCAGCCAACAAACTTCCTGACCGTCTGCATGTTGGTTGTGACTGTCTTCCAGATGTGCAAAAAAAGGGAAATTCTCGACAACTTAATGGCATTGCTTTCTGCATGAAATCTTTTCAAGGGCATTTGTAATGCCACCAGACACAGAGTTTTCTGCTTCTGTTTTGTGTTCAGTCCATCCTTGAAAGGCGATATCAGCGTTACACAATTTGTGGGGTTTGGCATTGTTTTCATGTAGTTTTCAGTTGCCTTTGTGGGGGTGTTAATTCCGTGAAGGTTAACACAAATTCCTGATACGTTCAAGTTTGCCCTTGAACTGAGCATTAAATCTTTATGTCTTTTCTCATTTGGGAGAATTGTGTTGAAGCAAACAGGATTTACAAAAAAAGAGTGCAAATAAATCTTGTGATATTTAAACATCAGGACATTTCTTTGTCCGTCTTGAGAAGTGCTAAGCAGTTCTGATTCATACAATTTTACCTGATTTAACCATCAAGAAAGTTCAGTAGCAGTCTGACATAGTTGACAGCCTGTAGGGTGAGTTGAACCAAAAAGATATTTTCAAAAACTCAGTAATAGTATATCAAAGTTTTCAGTCACGCTATTAAAGATTAGCATTAATCGAGGTAGAGCCTGTCCAAATTCTGAGAATATGAATAAACATGAATGTTTATGAAAGTAAGAGGCATGTTTTGGCTTTCTTTGCGCATTAGTTATGTGTTCAAAATTATTGGACAGCACATACAGTGCAGACTCATTACTCAGCCGAATGGAAAATATTATGTTTTATAGTTTGTTTTTCGTGTTTGTTTTTTTGAGCTCATTTTCTTCTTAACACTTTTTCTGTGATCTATTGACATTGCCAAAGCATATGTGATTGTATTGGGATCATGGGGAAATGTTCACTTTTTTAATTACTATGCACACAATGTATGAATAACTGAAATACCGCTCAGCATTCAAGTTACCTTAATTCTGTTTGCGAAAACATAAAAAAATATTTTATTCGATATTTTGTCACATTAAGTCCACCCTTGAATGAGACAGATATGGAAACTCCAATTTATGGACTGTTCAAACCGGGATGAGTTATTTTAAAATGATCATAGATTCTTTATAACACAATTTTTGGTTTCTGAAAGTGTTCTCATTGCGCCCATTTTAATTTAACTAGTACATATACTCCTTTTACAAATGCACTGATTCTGGCCGTCTCCAAAAATACCACTCAACATGCAGGTTTTCTCATATGAATTGAATTCATAGTTCAACCCCTATGAAATATAGATTAGCAGTAAGGCCCACAATCTTCTGCATGAAGAATGAAGAGTACTTTTAAATATTTGATTACATATGTTTGTTTGCTGTCTTGCATATCATGTGTTTATTTGAATTGTTGGTTGTGTATGTCTGTGTTGTGCTGGTCAAGATTCAGTGCAGAATATTCTACTAGAAACAAAATACAAACCATTCCAATCAGACGTTCTTTAACTTGTGGCCCTTAAGGAAAACTTAAAATACTGATGCATTCTGCACTTCCAACTTTAATCTTAATATTGCCAAATAAAAAATAATTGTCTATATTAAGATGTTAATTCAATCCCTGTCTTCAAGCTCTGAACAGAGGTAGCTGGTTATAAATTGGCACATTTTTAGGCAACTATGATTCAAATTTGGAACATGCTTAACCTGAAGATTTGGTAAATACTAAATGCCAGACTAAATCTTTTATAAAACAGTGTTATTATTTTACCAATTTTGCATTTAGAACAATATATTTCTTGAAACTTATGCTGTGGATGTAATTCCAGACTACACAATCCTCTTAGCTTTACCAATGAAAGACTGATGTTGTCAATCACCCATATAGTTTGCAGTTCAGTTGTAATTTCTCCTGGAGTTGATCAAGTGATATTGATTCTGAATCGTAATCATAGACAGCATCACTGAACTGCAGCATTTTATGTGACTCTAAATGAAAGCAGCTCTACATACAGTGCTGTAGTCCCTGCAAGTCTCTACAATTCCTATTTTCCATCCAAGCATCTTAATCAATATTACACTGAGAGTCCTTTTCTCTACTGATCGATCATGTCTCTATATTGCTGATGTGAAGAAAAATTGATTGCAGGTTCTTGAGCATACCGGTGAGTGAACCTGTAAATAGTTTTGTTAATAATGTATACATTGCAACGACAGTCCTATTTTTGGTATGCATTTTTCAAGCGTCTTTATGGTCCATCCGACATTTGTTAAATTGTTAATTTGTTAAATCTACAAATATATATTAGAATGAATTTTGTATGTTTATAATAATACACAAGGAAGTATTGTGTATTTGAATGAATGGATATTCTTTATTAATCCCCAGAGGGATTACGTCCAAGTATTAGACTTAATTTTTGTGAACCATGGAGTCCAGGAATGTTGGACTCAGATCATCGACAAGAGCAATTAACGTACAAAACAGAATGCTTTTGTCTGGAGTTAGTCGGGCATTCTGTTTCACACCATTTAGTTTTCATCACAAAAGTGTGATTCTTTGTTCAGTAACGCATGTGCAGCATGAAAACTCATTTCCTGCTTAATAGGGTTGATGAAGTAGTTATATTTTGGGAAAAAAGATGTTGCGTATTGACCTTGGAAAAATTTCCCTGTGATCCTGATCAATAAAAAAAATTAATTTACATATTATCCACGTAAGAAAGCTCAGGGACATAAAATCACCTTGCCTAATATAAGAGGATTTTCTGTTTTCATGTCCATCGTTATCTGAGGCAACCTCTTTCCATCTAGCTAATCTATCTTGACATCCAACACCATTGTTACCTCCACCTGCTGCAGTTAAAACACATGACCACCCTTTTAGAGCCTTCTTGATTAGAGCCAGGGTAAAAAAGCTGTGAAAATGAAGACGTTTCTTCTAATTTCACACTCTGTGCTTGATCGTTAGGCTCTTATTATGCCCCATTTGCTTCCCTCCACTAGCTGTGATGAAAGGAGGGCAAAAAGGCCATGACAGGACAAAAGGAGGCCCTTCATCAAAACACATTTTGTTTGGGGTCTCTCTTTTTTTTTTGTTCAACTCAACCCTTCCCCCAACATTACTGCCAACACTTTTTTCTAGAGTTTCCCCTCTCCTGCATCCCTCATTAGTAGCCACCCCACCTGTCTTCGCATTCATTTTATTAAACTGCGATTGTTCAACGCTCTGTGCTCATCAGAACAGCCTGTCTGCTCCCATTTAATTGGCCCACAGCTTCCCCACTGCTCTTCAACAAGTAGGAAGGTCAATGGCTGCTCATGACCTGTGACGATGATGTCTGTCAGTAGTGGGCAAAAGACTGTCTTACCCTTAAACCCCAGCATTCTAAACTGGCAAAATAAACATGCAACCGTGCCTTTGTCCTGAACGCCGCAGTGATGACCCTTAGGGAGACAGCTGTTTTTAAACAAATGTGAAAATTCAAATTGTTTTGCTCAGCGGTTTTTCTAGTTTCCCTTCTTTCAATGGATTTATAGTGTATATTGTGTATATCAGGTATGTCTTATAGATATTAATATTTTGTCATTTTTTTAAGTTATACTTGCCAGGTAAAAAGTCTTAACTTTGACAAAAACCAAAAAAAAACACAACTTTATTTGCTATTGAGGCATTAGATATCTGTGTTTAGCCTGGCTGTTGTAAAGGTCTAGGTCAAACCAAGCATCACGGTAGCCATAATTAAGAGGAACATGGGATTTAAGAACTAAAGCTGTTCTAATTAGTCAAAGTGTTTGATAGAATGCGCGTTTGTAACAAGAGGGGTGACTTTCTTCTCCCAGCCCGTCAAAATCTGTCAAAGTCCTCACTAAGTGGGCACTAATTTGAGAAATTATATCAGCTGTGAAGTGAAGAGTGAAGGGGGGAGAGAAAGTAGAGTCTGCAGGGCAGATGCAAAGTTGTTCAGTGGATGAGAACAGAATTTTTTTTTCTTTTCACTTGGCCGAAATGCTTAGGTAGAGGTCGTGACCTGCAGTGGTGGTTGGAGAGCACAGCATTTAAAGCTGTTCTGATCCATGGCCAAGGCAGAGGTTTCATCTGAAGAGGATAGTCAAAGTGTGAACTCAAAATGACAAGGCGTATATTCTCTTGAATATGTATTCATTCACATATTTATTCTCTCCATAATATTCTTTATTCTCTGGAATGAAGAATATTCTCTTGAATATTATACGAATATAAGTAAAGAATATTCTCTGTAATACTCTTTGCAAGTGCGTCAATATGGGAAGGTTCTTTAGAATAGCATTAAACAGCTACATTCAGTTCTAAAAGAAAAACTCATACCACATAAATTCTACATAAATTCTGATTTATCATCTGTTGTATTTAAACAATTTATAAAAGTTAGCTGATTATGGCTTGCTGGAAGTTGCAACATTGCATGACACTGAAAGAATTTGTCAGAATAAAAAAGAATATATATATAATGTGTGTGTGTGTATGTGTGTGTGTGACTTACTAAACCACTTACTCCTATATTGTATGCACTCTTCTGATTGGAAATTTTAGAAAAAGCTTCTTCTCACTTAATCTCTTAAAAGATTGAGTTTTGAGAGGACTTTTATTTGTCATCGTCATGTAATCAATTTGATCATAATATTACCGTAAGCTGATTAGTGGCAGTAATGAACTTTATTACAAAGTCTCCATGAAAACATACTTGCTAATCACTAGGGAAATCGCATTACCGGTACTTTAAGACAGTTTACATTAATAAGAAACATGCAACCCAGCCAGTGCTTTAATACTCAATTAAACTTAATTAAATTAATCAGAATAACTGTTTCCCTCAATTACAGAGCACTATTTGTCTTCCACAAGTTTGCTGCTACAGTCCAACTTAACCACAAGATGAAATATTTATCTGCTGTCTTTCTGTCCCCTTTCACAGTGGGAGGAGGTGAGCGGCTACGATGAACACATGAACACCATCAGGACGTACCAGGTCTGTAATGTCTTCGACAGCAATCAGAACAACTGGGTACGGACAAAATACATCAGACGCCGTGGTGCACAGCGGATCCACGTGGAGATGAAATTCTCTGTTAGGGACTGCAGTAGCATCCCGAATGTCCCCGGCTCCTGTAAAGAAACGTTTAATCTATATTACTATGAATCAGATTCTGACACAGCCACCAGAACATCCCCTGCATGGATGGAAAACCCCTGGATCAAGGTTGACACCATTGCGGCAGATGAGAGCTTCTCCCAGGTGGACCTTGGAGGAAGAGTGATGAAGATTAATACGGAGGTGCGAAGCTTTGGCCCCGTGTCGAAAAACGGCTTTTACTTGGCCTTCCAGGACTACGGCGGCTGCATGTCACTCATCGCAGTCCGGGTCTTCTACAGAAAGTGTCCTCGAATCATCACTAATGGGGCACTGTTCCAGGAGACTCTGTCTGGAGCAGAGAGCACCTCGCTGGTGGCTGCAAGGGGAGTTTGTATCCCTAACGCAGAAGAGGTGGATGTTCCCATAAAGCTTTACTGCAATGGTGATGGAGAATGGATGGTACCCATTGGGCGCTGCATGTGCAAAGCCGGGAATGAGGCTGTGGAAAATGGAACCGTTTGTAGAGGTATGTGGTGGTTTTTTTATGTTAGCATCCTTTCAAGTCCAACGAATCACTGTGATTTTCCTCTATAACGGAGTGATCCCACCGCACAAGGATTTTATTTGTGCAATGACTATGTGTGGTAGTTTAATATACACTATTGAAAAGTTATTTTCAGTAAAATATAATAGTGTTATCAGGTCATCCATAAAAAAATTTATGAAAGGTACACGTTTTATGCAGAGTTTAACTGAAGCCATCATCACATTTCCATAACAGGTACATTTATCCCCTATTTATTTTCCAATATACTGTAACTGTTCTGGAATATGACATATTTTGATTATTCTTAAAGGTTTTGTGGAAATAATGCTTCCTGACCATGACAAAGTTAGATAGCTGTGACTGGGAGTTTGTTCTGATAGTATAACATGAGCAGTTAAAACTCCCTCTTTTTAAAGTGTAATTAAAGAACAATTTTCACCCTATTCAAATCATATATAATTTTTTTTAACTCAAAAGAAAAATATTTCTTTCAAAATAATAAAATTACCCATTTTCGGCTTTGTTTTTCACCAATATATCCTTTCTCATCAACAAAACAGACAGAAAAAAAAAGACATTTAATTTGTCAAAATGCTGGTGAAGTGCCTCTACTTATCTAACAGGACAAAGATTTTTTTTTTTTTTTCAAAACTGGCTACATTTCCGTAAATTGGAATCCCTCAAAGGAGAATTGATCAAGCTTTTCAAAACATCGATGCGCCCAACATTTACCTGCACCCTGCCCTATCCGTAGTCTGGCAGGTGGTATTTGGCCATTGTTGTTAGAGATCTTGATCACTCGACGCAGCACGACATGCATAGCTTGCAGACTGGAGTCATGCTGATCCGTCCAAGAACCTCAAACCACCCACCTGTGCTTCTGATCGGTTTATTCCTGCCTCTCATATGTGAGTCTGTAATTACAGCACTTCCCCGGAGTCTGTATGCTGGGAGGGAAACGGGATGGGTGCAGCCTTACAGACACTGCTGGGCAAGCTCAATGACTACCAATAAGGGCCGACACAAGCATCTTCTTATGGAACATAAGCCAGAAAGAAGCATTTAAAAATAGATAGGAAGTGCATGAAGCATTCATAATGTATTTTTTTCAATATATTTTTATATATAAGAAATTCATTGTGAATTTAAAGATAAAGGTTTCTACTTTCCTTTCATCTTTCAAACTTGGCCACGGATGCTTATTTGTATAGCACCATTTTAAAACAAGTGTATTTAAAATGCCTTATGAAGAAAAATAAAGAGAAATAAAGATATTTAAGAGAAATAAAGATATTTATATTAAAACAATAAAGACATTAAGAACATAATACCAAAACACACATTGAATAAAAGTCGCCCAAGAATGGAGCTGTGAGGAAATCATATGTGTTTGCTCAGATTTACAAATTGCAAATGGTAAAGTAATTCTGGCCTGCCAAATACGATCTTAACTAATCTAGTACAGTACTGGATAACCCCATCTATTTTCCAGTCCATCAATTAGTGTGCTACGATCATCTGTGTTAAACTCAACACTATGATCCAATAATGACAAAGTGGTATTAGATTTATTGCTGATATTTAAAAGTTTTTTTTTAATTGATTCAGTTTTAAGTGTTGTAATATGACTAGATATCGGATTACTTTCTGATCCACTGACTTCTCTTTGCCACCAAAAGTAAGGGTAATTGTTTGGCCAAAAAGTGAGTTGTGATTGGAGGATATAACTAAATCAGAATACATAAGAGATGAGGACATTTCATGCTCATACAATTTGACTGTATTATGGTCTGCAAAAACATAAAACAAAAAAGAAATGAACAATTTCTAATTACAAGAAATAAGTACTTGAAAATAGAATTTCATCATTATTGCCCTTTTTTAACATTTAATGTAGTAACTGAATATGAAAGCTTTAAACAGGACATACAATCTCCAATACAAAATGTGATGCAGGACATTTTTTACACCATGCAAATAATTCTAAATCTCAAGATAAATGATTGTGAAGTTTATTGAAAGAAAATACAACACAGTAACACTGATATTATTCTGGTGGTTTCTCCATTGTTGGAAACCTCTTTTTGATGGAAGGCATAGCTTGTCTGCTCTCCAGTCAGCTTCCTAAAGACCGAAAACTGATATCAGCTTTTGAAGCTGTGGTCAACCACTGCCTTTCAGCTGCAAGAGGTTGGATAATAAATTGATCTGTGAAAGATGTGCTTTGCCTGCCAATATTGTGGGGTAATGAATTGATTTACAAGAAGTGCCATCAAAGGGTTTGTAAGATATCCTCTTTCATTATGGAATTATGCTGCCCCACCAACTCACAGAGGAATCAAGACTCAGACACTGTTTTGTACAACAAACGCTCTCTTCCAACATCTTTCCAACTAAACATGTAATTACGCACGTAACAATTAAACCACTGGCAGGGATTCTGACAAATAATTATGCTGTCAAGAAATCTGTCAAAATATTGACAGCATAAGGTGGTGCTTGCAGCAAATTGCAAAGGTCTTTTTCTCTGCAATTGTCTTACAAGTGAGATTAAGTTTCCTCTCTAAGAACTGCAGTGAATGCAAGGAACCATGCAAAGGCCTTTCAGCAGAGACAGTCCTAAAAAGACAGATCTAATTTCCCCTCAGAGTCTTGAGGAGATGGTTCACCACAGTGTCACATCAGGTTTTCTTTGCCCTCGCCGGTTTCTCCAGATTGAAAAGCATTCCCCTCATTGGGGCACAACGAGAGCCATGTTCATGGGTGGAATTGCAAACTCCCTTAACAATGCCCATGTGTGTCTTTCAATGTAATCTGATCATCTAACCCCATGCTATTGTGAGTTCAAGGGTCTCAACTGTGGGAGTGTGCCTCATGTTATTGAGCAATAAAAGTTTGGAAGCAGATAAACTGTCACATAGATAACAATTTGATTCATTTCTTGGTTGCATGTGTTGGTGCAAGAAGCTGTGGGGAAAGCGCAGTGACAAATACACTGTTGTTTGCTTAGCTTTCTAAGATCTAGCTGAGGGGAGCTAAAGATAAATTTGCATAGCTCATTGCGAGGGCGGCATAGAGAGGTGAACATGACTTTAAGATTAACTTTTGTCAAACTGAGACAGATGTGACATATTTACACCCACACTGATTACACATAACATAAAATTGATGTTTTTCTTCCTCATAGTATCTGTCCGTAGGTGTAATATGTGTGGTTTATTCACATGAATATTTTTTTCCTCAAAGCTGATGTGAAATAAGCAAGAAACGTAAATGTAAGGATTTCAATAAGTCTGACAATGGCATCTCCAATGACTTCGGCTCTTCTGTGGTTTTGAAGGTACAGCTTTTGGTCAACGTCTATCCATTCATCCATTGCAATGTTCTGGTGGTAAAACTGAGTATTTCTCATGTGACTGTTACTTTGAACATACACCCAGAATACACTCATCCATCCATTTTCTTTACACCCTTGTCCCTTGGTGGGGTCAGGAGGGTTGCTGGTGCTCATCTCCAGCTAATGTTCCGGGCAAGGGGCGGGATCACCCTGGACAGGTCGCAGGGCAACACAGAGACACACAGGACAAACAACCATGCACACACTCACACCTAGGGGCAATTTGGAGAGGCCAATTAACCTGACAGTCAGTTTTTGGACTGTGGAAGGAAACTTGAGTACCTGGAGAAAACCCATGCATGCACAAGGACAACATGCAAACTCCATGCAGAAAGACCGGGGCCGGGAATCGAACCCAGAACCAGTTTTCATAAATGAGAATTAAGATAATGTTTACATGATGTGAATCATTTTATGACCACTTAATGTCTTAATCCATTAAAATAAAGGACTCCAGAAAAAAAAGAGGATTCACCAATTTCAGCCCAAAGTATAGGGAGATGGATTGTTCAAAGAACTATTAGGAAACAACACAATTTGTTGGTACAAAATGGTGATGCAGTTTGGTGAATTGATTAATTGATCTAGAGCCATTTGCTGCAGTCAAAAGGAATTAAAATTGATTTCATGACTTTACATATTCATGTCAACTTATGCTTTCAGTGATATTTTGACCCAATACCCTTTTGTCTTTTATTTTTGTTTGGACAGATTCCTATTTTCATAATTATAAATATTGCATAATGAACATTTTCAAGTAAATTAAATAATTGTGTGAAATGGTACTTGGCTATCTTTATGTCACATGGATGATAACTATCTCAAGGTGAATTTGGAACAAGACAAGAGATCATAGATGTCTATGGGACATACATGTAGAAATTATCACCTGTTCTACAATATGAGTTTAGTGTATATTGTACATTGACCCTATTTTTAATAAATAAATTGTAAACAGTAAATTGTCTCCTGGTGAGGAAGGCATCAGTTTTAACAAGTATTGCCAAGTAAGGTCTCTGTTGTTGCAACAAAGCAATTGGGTAAAGAGGAAAGTCTTAAATTCTCGAATCAAGCGTGGCTGTAGACGAGACAAGTTAGGGGGATCTAGTGTATAGGAGGGAGCAGTGCAGACATGATTACATGAGAAAGAAGAGGGAGGAGGCAGCAGGCAAAGCAGGAAATGAATCCCCATAACATACTGTCAGAATCCCAATTATTGCAGCTTCCTGGTCTGGAGAGAGTTTAGGGCTGGAAATCATTGTAGAACAGACAAATTCACGCCACTGTTTTTATTTCCCCTGCCACTGCTGTCTTTAATGGCAACACTAATTTACTAACGGTGCAAGTGGGGAACAACTCCACTGATGTCTTGCCTTTCATGCTGGAATAAGACACAAAGAAAACCCAAACAAACACACCCCTACCAGGCTGTTCATTGCATTGTGTATTGTGTAAGGAGATAAAAAAAAGATTTGCATTGAGGTTCAGTAACAGCGAGACCAAAGCAGCAACAGAGGAGAAAGAGGGTATAATGTAAACACTTTTTAAACACCGTAAGCATCCAGACAACATTATAAGTAGGAGCCACACTTACTCTTGTTGATAGATGGCTTGCTCAACTGCTGTTGGAAGAGTCACAGTTAAGCATAAGGAATACAAATTAGAGCCTGAGCAGATATTCATTACGGCAACATTTGCTTGTTAAATGGCAGCACAACTAACACGACTTATTAGCTGCATCATAGGCAACATCTTTTGATTTCCATTACTAATCTTTTCATTTAGCTCTAGTGATGTGATGTGTATTCGATACAGACTTTGGCCTGTAAGCAATGTAGGATGTAAACGTGTGAGCTCACAGAGCTGTCAGTTTGTTCATAAAGCTATCAGGGAGAAATCGAGAGTTATTAATACATTTTGTAAAGATGTATTGCTAACTTGTGTAGACTCTTTATTTCATCCTCTGGAGCAAAATATCTGAAAACATCCTCCACCAAATAAGCAAATGTAACCAATGGCAAACTATTATTCACAATGAAAATACGCTGACTGATAAACTGACTTGTTTCATCTTAGTATTTCAGTTGAAAATGGGGGAGCATATTTGAAAAATTACATTACTACACCGATCCTAGCACTTACATCACCAACTTCCAAAACCCAGCCATCTCACCACCTATTAAGGATAGACAGGAGAGTGCAACTAAACTTTAGCTGGCTAGTTTAACCTCTATCCTGTCACCCACAAAAAGCTTACATGCTAATCAAGAAGATTTCCATGAAGAAATCTATCATTGTGATAAGTTTTCCCATTTTCGAAAACGGGAAACAAAAGCATAACTTTGCTTCCGTTCTTTAAAAAATGTTGAAGCAGATGCTCCACTTTTTAAGATGCACAAGATTCTATTTTACAACACAGCTTATCATGCAGTGAAATATGTTTTTCTTTTTTCCCATTGTGCCGTGTTCACTTCTCTGATCTGTTTTAAGACTTATGTTGCCTGAGTTAGACACACCGATGAACAAGTCTTCACATGGTCCGGCAGGATTCCAGTTTCTGCAGAAGGTTTTTAGTTCTGTATATGACTTTTGCTCACATGAATATTAATTTAAAATTGAATGGCCTCACAAGATTTATTGGCCTACTGTAAATTGACTGCATAAAGCATACTGATACATATACTTTCCATTCTATTTTTCACAGCACATCCATCATCCGTCGAAGTGATAATGTGTCTTGCGATTTCTTTGAATCTTGCTGAACTCGGAGATCGTGGCCTTTAAGCCTGTAAATGTTTTCCAGATGTTTCTGCACATGTTAGGCTCTGCTCCACATGCCCTTCTGTCACATTCCTCATTATCCAACACCATCTTTTGCATCTCAGATTCAGTCTGTTTGACCTCATATAATCCCTGTGCCTTCCTCCACATTACTGGTCATTGCATTTGGTGAGGAATCTTCTTGTGGGTCTGGTTCTTTGTTGTAACACCTATAAACATCTCAGTCGTAGCTCAATAGACAGCAGTCAGATGTCTGGTGTGTATCCACAAAAGCATAGCAGTTTGACAATTCTGAGAACTTATGATTTTTAGAATGATAAATCTGCCTTGAGCAGGTTGTCCTGGAATATAGAAGTATACAGGATACATATCCTTCTGCACTGGCCTCCAATTTCTCACCAGGGACAAGGCCAGGGATTTTTCACAATATCTCTGTGTTCTCTTTTTGATGCCATAGCTCATTCTAGAGGAATCTTTCTTAGCTAAGAAAGGCTGATGACTCAAGCATCTGCCTAGATAAAAAAAATGGAAAACAATCAGACAGACTGTTAAAGAGAGGAATCCCTTCTGGGGATCAGTGACCTTGTTTTTTTTTTTTTTTTTTTTTTTAAAGTCAGTCAGCACTTGGAAAATTATGATATCCTTTGTTGTGTGCTTTTGGCTTAGATTAGAGTCATAAAACTGAGAACAGAGGAAAAAGATACCCGTGACTGAAATGAGTTCAGAGTGTTGTGTGCTGAGACACTGACTCCCCTAAAATCAAATGTACAATTCAATACAGTTTTGGCCTTAACTAATGTATGCATTTAATTGTGCTTTGATAAGTTCCATACAATATAGCATGGAAAATAAAACCACATTTAATAGGAAGTAAAATTTGTTAAATGTGTTTTCTTTTTGTTGACTGACCTCTCTTTTTTTTAATTGAAATTGAAAATTGTGTATGGTTTTACATTTGTCTTTATATTAAGTCCACTGACCTTGAAGAATATCTCTATCACTCATTTGAAAAAAAAATAAAAAATAAAATCAATGTTTGTCTCATTTCCTTTCATTGTTAAAATTCTGGCAGCTTTACTGGGAAGTATTGCCAAGGAAGTTGTATTCCAACTATATTTTTTTTGTATTTTTCACACAATTTTTGTCTTTTTAATGCATAGAAGAAGAGGACCTGTTGGCTGTTGTTTATAGGTCTCAGCACTGCCCTCTATGAATGAGGCATGGTACTTCCTGCCTCTCCCTACGCATTTTCACTTCTAATGTATGGCTGATCAGAAACACTAAATATATTAGTCACATTCTTTAAATGTATTAAACTGTAGAACATCATCATATGTAAAACATGTGTAACTAAACAAGTATAATAGTTATAATAGTCTTATAATGAGAGATGGTAATGGTCAGGCACCAGCTACCTGCTTTGTTTACTATTTGTGACACAGCACCACCAGAGGTGAGGCACTGCACTGCAGGTAAGTGATTTTGACCATAGAAAATATAATATTACCAATCAACTAATTTTTTGAAAAGTATCTAAATTAATTTTCTCTCATCATTTTTTAGCAACTGTTTTACTTCCAATAAACCCATTTCAATCGTCAAGGTTACTGTTGAGGCGACCTCACCTGTCTCTCCTGACTACACGCTATTGAATTCATATATGCTCCTTGATCACTCCGTAACAAACTAAAAATGAAAAGCAATACTTTGATTCATACATGTTCAGTCTTCTTCATAATACCATACATATATCTCCCAACCTGCAGCTAAAATCCCTAATGTCACTGAGAAATAGCAAGAACAGATTTTAGATATAAACATGAAAAAACATCTGTTATTTATCTGGTTTCTGTTTAGTTACCTTCACATATTTTCTGCGTTTCCCATGAGATGCAATGTGATAACAGCATTTTATATAACCACTACCTATTGTGGTTGGAGGTTCACATGAAGTCAGTTCAGAGCTACAACAGGTTCTAAAATAAGTAATACAACCCACAGACAAACATGTCTTCCTGGTGAGCTACAGGTGATTAAATATTAAACAGTTTCATTGCTGAAGCCAAGAAAAAGGAGACAGATATTAGAGTACAAACAGCATGGGGGAAGAAAGAGCAGAGTGTTGGGGGTGGGGATTCTAAGCCAGGGACACAGAAAGAGCAGCAGACTCTTTCTGTTCCTCTCCACTGCTTTCTACCCAACTGCACGACAGCATGTCAGCAGATAAACGGGGAAGATCATCCGCATCTTTGCCAAAGCATCACGAATATCAACACTTTAAACATTCTCACACCAGGTTATTAAGCTCCTGCTGTTTTGACTGCATAAGACAGATTATTTGGCCATCTGCAATATTTCTATTTCCTGATTCTGCTCCTTTCAAAACACTTTTAGACTAAAAATAAGGGGGCTTTCTTTAGTTCTTGAGGCTAAAACATTTTTTCACCATATTTGGAGAGACAAGCTGCCTTCTTCTCTACATACAAACAATAGTTATTTTTCCATGTAACTGACAGAGAAATTTGAAGTGAACTTTCAAAAATGTTGCAGGGCAGACAGAATTATAACTTGGACAGGGCTGGGAAAAGGAATAGTTGTCAGACAGAGGTAACTGAGGAAGAGTTCAGAAATCAATATTGCTTGGAATAATCACGAGGTTTTCAATGGGGTGCAGATATGTATATGTGTGTGTATAATTCATATCAGATGTCTGCAACAACTTGGTACCAACTACTCAAAGATGTATGTAAGCTTGTATTGTGAATCTGGGGTTTTGTCATTATCAATCCAATATTAAGCTATTAAGGTTTGTTTTGTGCATTTAATTTTCTTGGCAATCAAAGTTATTTTTGTTTGGCCTGCAGTTCTCAAAGACAAAAACTGATTTAAATTAACAACCAACTCTGCTGCAGGAGGCCAAATAGGAAGAACCAATAAACTGAGAGCACCCTTGGATTCAAGGGCAATATCTCTGTTGACCTCAGTGAATCCCTGCGAGCTGACAGAGTCCACACAAGGTTGCTGCAGCCAGCGGGGCCTCTGCTGTGTTTGAGCAAAGTCAACAACCAACTCAAGCAGTTTATATTTGTATTTATTTTATTTTGGGATTTAATTCTGTGCTGTTTAGAAATCCATGGGCTAATGTCAACGCCAAGCACTGGGCTGATGTAGCTGAGTTTTCTGTCATCAACCTTGCTGGGAGGTTTCTGAGGAGTGTTTGAGTTTGAAATTGAACACATGCCTTTAAGGCCACATCCGTATAAGCAAAGTTCTCCCATTGCACCAACGTCGGGGACCTTGCTCTGTTTTCTTCTCTTAGCCACTACTCGTGCTTTCCTGACTTGTGGGATAATTCAGGTGAAGAATATTTTATTGCTTAAATCAGTCACTATTCCCAGTGCCTTGCAAAAGCCAACCCATTGAACATTTTCACATTTAGCCGCATCATAACCACAAACTATAATAGTTTTACTGGAATTTTATGCAGCATTGCAAAGTACCACATAATTGTTATTTGAAAGAGAAAAAAAACATGTTTTTTGGAAACAAAAAAATTCTTTTTGAAACAATTCTTCTTAAAGTTGCAAGCTTGTTTTCTCCACCAGTTTTGTATATCGAGAGATTTGAAACCATTGCCAAGCAAAATAGCTTATTTCCGATTGGTCAGAACAGGAAGTCTACTAACCCAGGCATTGAATTTCTGAACTTAGACGTAGATTTTAAAACACAAAACATACCTTGATGTAAATCGTTTGAGTACAATTCTGGTTGTACATTTAGGGTTGCTGTCATCCTGAAAGCTGAACGTCTGCACTAATCTCAAGCAGCCTCTTTCATTATTAACTTCATTAATATTCCCATAAACTTCAACTAGTTTCCTTCCTTCTTGTTTAAGGAAAACTAAATGAGAAACAGATTCTAAAAGTAAACATTTTAGCATTAACATAAAGTTAACCTCTAATACCCAAGTAGTCTATTAGTCTATTTTAGGAACAGTTTTGAAAATTAATATGTTGTATTTGAATGTCAAGGAATTTAAATTTGCCATCTTTGCAATACCAGCTCTAATGATGAAATTGACGGTAAACTAAGCGAATAATGGAATATTGTTGGTGTTTGGTGGCATGAAGTCATAAACAAAATAATGAGCTCTCAATATGTGGCTGTTGCTGCCTCTTCACCTCGTGGTTCACGTCCTGTTTTTTCAAGAGCCTGTCTGTTTTCCATTTCAGATATCACACTCTCATTGTAATAACTGGTTTGGCTTCTTTTAAATCACGGTGCTCAATTAAGTCTGTAATTGTGCAGGATGAGCATACTTGATGCTGCACAGAAAACAATCTTGGCCTGGTTTAACAGTAGAAGCCTCATCCGGGGGGTTGGGGAGGGCGGGGTCGGGCGCTGGTGGGGGGGGGGGGGGGGGGGGGGGGGGTGGGGGTGGGGGGGGGGGGGGGGGAGGGGGAGGGGGGGGGGGGGGGGGGGGGGGGGGCTGGG